>JBBPKO010000247.1:10016-32602 GCA_038089295.1 Xerocomus amazonicus
ACCATTCACAGGAGACAAGATCACGTCAGAAGGCTGGCCTGCGAGGTCGTCGAGCTGGGACTTGGCTTGATCGATGGAAGGTATAATCTCCGAAACGATCTTAGTGACCTGGGCATTCGTAAGGTTGGACGAATCAAGGAAGGCTGCCAAAGTACATCAGAGATGGATGGTATGAACTACTGCAACAACATACTCAATTGTTGGATAGAAGGACCAGTTGCGCCCGAAAGTTGGTTAAAGATGTCGGCGAAGGAAGATGTGCTTGCGGAACCCCCTGGGAACCTTGGGGTCAATTTTGGACCCAGCAGGTATGGAGTCCGCATGGGACTTTACTGATTTAATCTGGCCTGAGGCGGGACCGATTCCAGTGGAAACACCAGGTTTGACCTCCGGATTACCAGTCGAGGTAATGATGGAGGGGCCACCTGGGAGAAGAGGAGCAGCAGTGCTAAGGACAGCCAGCGCAACCACGATTACAAAGGAAGCAAAAGAGCGCATTTTTGAAAGGATCGTGGGGATTCTAGTGAGACAAGGGTGTATGAGAATGGACGATGGTGGCCATCCACTCAGGTAAGCTGGGTTTTATACCTGTCGCTATTTTCTGTTCAAGCGACGACATGGACGACTACCCGAGGTGGAGCCAAAACACATGATGAAGTGGAGCAAACTTGATATGACATTACTCCCTTGAAATTTTAGCAGTGTCCATGCCATGCTCAAGTTTTGATCGGCGGCCATCTTATCGGTATAAAGCTTATTTAGCCAAAACATGTACAAACATCAGCACCACTTTCGCCACTGTCTTGTGTGCTGTCTGTGGTGTGGAAATAAACCGACATGTCCAGCTACATTCCGTCCCTCGAAAGCTTTGCAAAGGTCTGTCATTTCCCATAAACTTGTGTTTATCTAACGCTACTTACAGGGTGCCATCGCCACCGCAGCAGGGGTGACCACGATAGGTACGCACGGTCATGCAAATCCAGGCGAAAGAATGTCACGAGACATTCTATTTAACACAGGATGCGGCCTGCTGTATTACGGCCAGAACTACCTCATATATCCTTCCGCTTTCCCTCCTGGTTCTCGGACAGGTCCGTCGCCTTCTTCTAGGTACCGGACGCAGTCTGAAACCTATCCAGATGTTGACATTCCAACCAAGTATGGACTGGTTTACGAGGACCTCTCGCTTCGTACCGAGGACGGCATCACGTTGCGTTCATACCTACTTATGCAGCGCAAGGAGATATCTCACACGCATGCGATGCATGTGGACTGGACTGAAGACCAATCCAACGAAGATGTATGCCCATCAACCTTTGCCTCATGTTGCGTCACACTCACCGCCGCATCTGAGATAGTTTGCCGCCACCCGACCTACCGTCATCATGTTCCACGGCAACGGCGGTAACCTTGGTCACCGGATACCACTTGCAAGAATATTTTATGTCAAGATGCGTTGCAATGTTCTCATGTTGTCCTACCGGGGGTGCGTACCCGCAGTCACTCGAGGGCTGCCATTCTCATTCTTGTCTGTAGTTATGGTCTTTCGGAGGGCTCTCCTTCAGAGGCAGGTACGACTCCGACGCGTGAGAGATCCTTTGAGGCAATCAAACTCTCACTCCACCAGGCCTATGCATAGACGCACAAACAGCACTCGAATATGTTACATCGCACCCTTATTTACAGAAGACCCCTGTGGTGCGTTTACATTCACACTCAATTTTTCCTTCAATGGACTACACACCATTCGGGCCAGATCTTGTACGGTCAGTCGATTGGAGGTGCAGTTGCGATTCATCTTGCTAGTCGGAATCCATTCAAGGTTTGCCGTCTCTTCCTTTTTAGTGTTTATACACTGATGTCACACAACAGATTTCTGCGCTTATTCTTGAGAATACGTTCACGAACCTCCCGCGACTCGTTCCACACGCGCTTCCTCTTCTTTCTCCGCTTACGTTCCTCTGTCACCAAAAATGGGACTCGGCGTCAAAAATAGCGTTCATCCCTAAGAGCACACCTATCTTGATGCTGAGCGGTGTTCTGGACGAGGTTGTTCCACGCGAGCATATGCAAGAGTTGTGGGAGATTATTACTCGACGGCAAGGAACCCGCGTTCAAGCAGACCGTGAGACCAAGGCCAATACATCAGAGGTCGGTGGAGGCAAGTCCAAGTATGTTGAATTCCCCTTGGGATCTCATAGTATGTCTCTTTCATGTCTTGTGGCGTTCTTTAACCTGAATATATGTTAGATGATACTTGCGTCCAGCAAGGCTATTGGACGGAGGTGGCAGAGTTCATGACGAGTCTACAACGACCTTGATTTGACAACGTTGGTTTCTGAGTCTGCACGTTTTCCGAGACTGTTCTGGATTTCCCGTATACATGTCATTATGCAGTGACCATGTTTAATCATCCTGTTGCATGTTTTACAGTGTTTGCGAATACGATGGCGACAACTAGAACGACACTCTAACCGTCATATCGATAAGCGACCATGGCTTCTATCCGGTGCACGTCCGTGCTAAAGCTGCGTAGCTTGACTTGTTGGCTCTTGCTCGCCTCGATTGCGAGTGGATCCGTATCTACCCACTCGTCTGCAGGCACGTCTGCAGAGTCGTGCGTGTAGGCCAAAATGTTGAAGACGGTAGGATCGTCGATGATGGGAAGGAAAGTGACGGTGGAGACGATCTGTTTTAAGATGTAACGAATCTCGGCCTGGATCTCTGACTCGGGTTTTGGGGGTGGCCTAGGACAGCTATGAGACGCGCACACATACAGGGGGGGGGCCATTCGGATGACACGTACGGTTCTGTGGTATCTGCGGGTGGCTCGACGAGGTGGACATCAAACACCCACCGTTCGAGCGGGAGTCGCGTGTCCTTTGAGATGATGGCGAGTACGAGCTGCGTGACAGAGCCGGTCAAGAGCCATTCTATAGGACAGAGGTGAGCTATTGTCCGAGCCGGGTACGGTGGTCGTGGACGTACTGTTGACCTGGGTGAGGATCCTTTTTGACCATGGTCGGTGGCTCGTCTGGTGCGGTTGGAGAGAAAGGGCTTACCGGTCGAGGTAGTTTTCGAGTGCGAGGTCTTGCGTAACGAGGACGGTCTGACCGTACTTTTTGACCATGTGGAAGTCGTCCGAGGGGTATACGCCTCTCTGGAAGAGAATGCTGTCGGCTGGTAGTTAGCCTTTGTCTCGTCGTGGTGTGGAGAAACTGGACGTGCGTGTTGGCTGCATACTTGAAGAACTCTGTGACGAGGTTCGTGGAGCCTTTGAGTGTGATTGCCTGGCGAGCGGGTGCTTGCGTCGTGGTCATGGTGTCGAATGTACCATTTGAGGTCATTTTTATAGTGTTGACTACCCACTACTACGTACGATGGCGGACGAAATACCGGTCAACGACCCCACGACACAGTCAAACTACACTCAAATCGCGACAGTCAACGTCTCGCTCAACTGGACCATCGACTACGAAAAGGAGTACATCCACGGATCAGCGACACACACGCTCATCGCCAAAGCGGACGTCGACGAGGTGATGTGGGTCGCGATCGCTGTGTGGTGTCGCAGACAGAATCTTGACCGATTGACAGCTTTGATACACACGTCCTCGACATCCAATCTGTCGAGGTGAATGGAAAGGCCGTCAAGGTTCGTCTGGCTCTATCGAACGAGGCTCGCACTGATGTGCGATCGGCCATTTAGTCGCGTCTCGATCCTGAACATGCAGTTATGGGCGCTGCCTTGCATGTCCCACTTCCATCCACCCGTCAAGGGGAGACCGTATCGGTCAAGATTGCATACAAGACAACCAAGGAATGTCCCGCGCTGTTGTGGCTCGACAAAGAGTAAGCCAGTGTGGCTGATCGACACCGTCCTCACGCCTCTGCGTGCATCAGGCAGACGGAAGGAAAGCAATTCCCGTACTTGTTCAGCCAATGCCAACCAATCTACGCGCGCAGCTTGGCCCCGTTGCAAGGTGATGTACATCAGGCGCACTGCTTGGATTACTGCTCATGCAACGTGCTCTTAGACACACCGTCTGTCAAGCTGGCACGTACGCCCTTGCGTCCTGTCCATACACAAATTTACGTTTCTAGTAGACGTATGATGCCAAAGTGACTTCGATCCTTCCAGTCCTCCTTTCTGCTCGACGCGTATCACCACCAATCGAGCCACGACACGACGGAAAGACGATCGGAAAAGATCCGGTCACCTATGAATACAATCAGGTGAGCATGCGCTTTGATCTGTCAGCCAACATGGCTGAGGTCGTCGTTTTCTAGCCCGAGCCTATTCCTTCTTATCTTTTAGCGATCGCTGCGGGCAATCTCACTCATCGTCCTTTCGATATTCCAAAAGGGAGGTCATGGACGAGTGGCATATGGTCAGAGCCAGAGCTCGTGGACGCTGCCTGGAACGAATTTCACATTGACACTCCCCGGTAATATTGAACAACGATGTCGCATCAGGCATCGCATCGCTCATCGATCGGTCTTAGATTCCTTGCAGCTGCCGAGGACCTCGCGGGCTCGTATCGGTTTGGCGTCTATGATTTGCTTGTGCTGCCATACTCCTTCCCTTATGGCGGCATGGTAGGCCACTCTTTCACTGAGATTATCCAGAATCTGATGTAGCCGTTCAAGGAGAATCCTTGCATCTCGTTTGTTACCCCCAGTAAGTCGATCGTCGCCGTCGAAATGTGTTTTCTAACACAAGCTTCGAAGCGCTCATCACAGGCGACCGGTCTCTGACGGACGTGGTCATTCACGAGCTCACTCATTCTTGGTTTGGAAACGGAGTGACGTGCGTGTCTGGACATTCTCTGTATATTCTATGGTTGATCTGCCCTCAGCAACGCACATGCATCGCACTTTTGGTTGAACGAAGGGTGGACGACCTACATCGAACGGCTCTTACAGCAAACTATACATGATTCCGGACATCGGGGTCTAGCATACGTCATCGGCTACAAGGGTCTCGTCGATGACTTGAAGAAATTTGAATCCACTCCAAAATACCAAAGACTCATCATCCCGTTTGAGACTGGGGAGGATCCGGATGGGGCTTATAGCACCGTTCCGTACGACAAGGGCTCGAACTTGCTCCTTTTACTTGGTGGGTCGACCGGGGTTTCGCTGTGGATATTGACAAAGTACTGTCAGAACGAACCTTGGGAGGTGCTGATGTCGTGCTTCCGTACATCAAGAATTATGTGGATACGTTTATTGGCAAAAGCATCACGACTTGGCAGTGGAAGGAGCATCTATACTCCTTCTTCAAGGACCAAGAGGAGAAGATCGAAGCGCTTGATACGATCGATTGGAATGTAAGCGTTCCAAGTCATTTTGAAGATGCACAAACACATGAGTTGCACAGGCATGGTTTTTCGGAGAGGGGACTTCCTTGCCAGTGACACTGCAGTACGACGAAACGCTGGTGACTGTTGCATACGACTTGGCGCAGCGCTGGGACGCCTCCCGTGCTGTCGAAATTCCATCCGATTTGAACTTTGACCCATCTGACCTCGACAGCCTCGGGAGCAATCAACGAGGTGAGTGACCATAGCCTATCATGTGCTGGCATTCATGATGGAGTACACAGTGATATTTTTGGAGCGCCTGGAGAGCTACTACGACCCTCTTCCATCGACACATCTGTTGCATCTCAATTCGATCTACGGATTCTCTGAGACACCAAACGCCGAGATCCGCACAGCGTTTTACCTGCTCGTGCTGAAAGAGCCTAGCTCGGAGGTAGCAGCGAAAAGCGTGCAGGCGGTCCTCGACTGGGTCGTCGGCAGATACACCGGACATATTCAGGGTCGGATGAAATTCTGTAGGCCCCTCTTCGTCGCTACGAACAAGGTCGATCGAGACAGGACGGTTGCTGCGTATTGTGGTGCCCGTGCGCTGTTCCATCCCGTCGCACGGAAACTGATTAAGCAGGTACGGCGTCGCGCTTATGAGCGGGTACCTGATAACAAACGGATGTACCTGCAGGACCTGAAACTGACTTGCTGCTGATGTGTGTGTTGAAATGAAACCCAATCGGGTATGTGACAGGTGACAGTTGTCGCTCTTTAGGTTATGATAAAGTTTTACGTAAACGAATCGAATCGGAGTATCATTGTTTGTGTTCGGCCCGGCATTCGGCGATGGTGTGCATTGCGGCAGACTCATTTTCAAGTTTTGACCGCGATGAAGTCCGTTCTCTCCCTCGACCGCTTCGGTGTCTCAGCCCCGTTTGACCCCAATTTTTGCTTGGTCACTTCGCCCGTTTTTTCACCGCCTATTCTTGGTGCATTCCGTCTGCTATTTGCAGTTTACACCCTCACCGCCACTATTACCACCCTTGCCTACGGATCACTCGTCTTGCACGATGCCGATTCGTCAGTCCACACATCGCCCGCGTCGATCAGGTGCCAAACACTAACGCCCACCAACAGGTTCTTTTCCTACTTCACCAACCTGTCCTATACCGGTCTCGTCGCTTATTTCTGGGCGGCGAGTGTGCAGACCTTTAGTTTTGCGCTCCGAGGATACAAAAGCTACCCCTTGCAAACCTGGCCGCGCTTCTTGCAGCTCCTACATGTCCTCCTGTATACCTCCGTCGTCGTATTCCGTAAGTCATCGTCTTACTCTCTCGCAATGTATCCCGACCGTCGTGACCAGCTATCATCGTCACGATCGTCTTTTGGTCTCTGCTCTCCTCTTCGACGACGTTCCAAACGAGCTACAACAGTACGTCCTTCATGTCGCGGCTCTGATACACGCACGCACGTCATGTTTATTTTCTTTTATTGGCCAGGTTTCAGCAACGTCTCGCATCACGCGCTCAATGCCGTCTTTGCGCTGTTTGAGATCTTTCTGACGCATGCAGGACCAAGCCCATGGTTTCACCTCCCCCCGCTCATTCTCATCCTCGCGCTCTACCTCGGTGTCGCGTACATCACGCGCGCAACGCAGGGGATCTACAGTACGTCTTCTTCCGCTCATCGCATCAGCCGAGGTGAACGAACACGTGTTGGTGTGTGTAGCATACGCGTTCCTCGACCCCACGACCGAGGGTAATCTGCTCGCGGCATACATTGTCGGAATTGCCGTCGGATGCTGTGTCGTGTTTGGTGTCGTCAAGGGTCTCTGTCATTTGCGGCGGTGGCTCAGTTTTCGGTATGGACGGTTTGACGACTATTCGGATGCGGAGGCGCTCGAGGAGTGGCAGGATGTGGCGGTGCCCAGGGAGACGTGTTGAGAAACACGACTTTGGCATAATGCCCCCTGATGGACACTAATCTTCGTTCGCTTGGACATTCTTCATGTCCTTTTTTTTACGTTTTGGTAGTCGAGGACACCGAAGATCGAAATTTAGGTATATACCTTGTACATCTTAGGGTGTGCGATACAGATATTGCTTCACGTCGGGTGTTTCATGGGCATCAGAAGAGCCAGGAACAGTTTTGATACTCTTCCTGTTTGCAAAGTCACATGCATTCTCTAGCACGACGGTGGCACAGAATGTCTTGAACAAGGATGAGATACGGAACAACGTCTGAAACGTGTTCGACGGATACAGGTATTCTCGAATTGGGATGGGACTCGTAAAGTACGCACACCAACACGCTGTCCGAAGCAATCCCAGGTGTGACGTTTGGTTTCGCGGGGGTACAACACGAGTGAACGGCGTTGTTGACGAAAAGTCTGTGCGTTGAAGGGGGAAAACTTGTTGCCCGACAAGATTGGACAGAGGCTTGCCATCGATCGGGATTGCGAGTAGTAGTTGAGGTGGAGGTGGGTAAATGGGGACAGCTCACCGGGAACTAGTTTCCTTATTTGTGATAAAATTATAGGTCCTAGCGGAGTTCGAAACCTGACTTGGCGGTCTGACCGGGCCGGAATTAATTTCGGGGGGACTCCCAGTGTCCGTCTCATCATCCATCAGTTTTGATCCATCATCAATCATCGTTTCACACTAGATGTCCTGAACCTATCAAACGTGGCCGAGGGCGTCCGAGAGGAATGAAGAACAAGTCTGTGACGAAGAATGTCGGTAGTCTGCCGCAAGGATGGGCGGAGTGGACGAATTAATTTCTCCCTTCCTAGTATAGGCGCCACTCGCCAGCACTTCTCGGCTCGGGCTGGCTACTGCTACTGCGGTTTTGGTGGCAGCATCTAACTCGAAGTTTCGAAGAAGGCCTATTAACGTTATTCTCGGTTCCAACACGTCATGAATTTTATGCCATGTGGCGTCTGCATCGTCCAAGTTCCTCCACTACTGTCTTGTTGTAGAGCGAGCACAGCCTCCATGTGAAAAGGTGTATTAATGTGTATCTGCTGTTTAATGTCTCACACATACATTCCTTTATCGTCTTGGCCGGTGTCCACCGATCTTAAATGTATGGGCGGCGTTACGGAACCTAAAAGTATAGGCGAGATTGCCGAACCTTTTTTTTTGGACCAAGAATATATTGCCGCAGTAACATTGCCCATCCAGTTCAGAAAACTGCGGTATCGCGATGCAGTTTGTCAAATAATCCGAATCTGGTGTTCGAGATCAAAACGTCCTGGGCGCGTTCATTACTTATTTGAAGTAGGGTCGTCGAGAACATTCACTATCAATATAGTTTGCACTAGAACTCTGAATCTTATTTGTGCGCATCGCGTTACGTATTTGGAGGCACCTACAGCGAGCCGATGATGCAGTGCTCGATTACTCATTGCTTCCTTATAATGTAAAATATTGTGAGTCTATTCCACCACCACGCGCTCGTTTGGTCATCTCTCTTCCTGCTCACATGTCGACCAACCCCATCATCTCGATCCCCGGACCGCTATACGTCTCAACGTACTTTTCAGTGATTTTGACAAGTACGTTTTATGGTTTCACATGCATGCAAACGTGGGTGCTCCACGATATGCTGCAACGAGTGAACAAATCCTCATCTGGTGTTTGAGCAGATTTTTCTACTACATCCAGTAGGTGCTATATTTCCTGTATCACCCCTATTCGTTTACGGTGCCATTTCCAGTTACCATAACGATCCTTTGCGCTTTAAAATATTTGTGAGTCAGGCCGAAGACAGGTTGGACGCGATGATAACATACGTCTGTGCCAGGTAGCAATCGTATGGTGAACTTCAAGTCGCACCAGCATTACCTGGCCTCTGATCTTTTTTTTTTTACAGGTCATTGAATGCAATACACGAAGGATTGATGATTTCCGGAGGTTTGTCTCGAGACAGTTGCAAAACTTGCGGACCATCATTCTCTTCCCTTTACATAGGATACAGACTTATTCTGGCCGGCCAAGCGGACCCATCGTCGTGCCTCTATATGTGTCTGTAAGTCATTGCCCTTACAGATGTGCCTTACATGACGACCACTCCTCCTAGGGAAGCCACGGTGAGTCATTCGATTCATGATTCCTTGCGAGGGTCCAATAATCAATGCGATGCAGTTAGTGGCCTTCCCTACAGTAACTGCTTTACTTTTTTCGCGCGCAGAACAGGTGTTGATATCTTGCAGGTGATGGCTGCTATACTCACTCAAGGTTTCCTTCTGTATCGAATCTATGTTTGTGTGTCGTCTCTCCAAGATTCCCTTTTTTTCATTTATTTATTTATGCCGCTCCAGTCAGCGGCAAGGAGGTTATTATGCTGGTTTTAGGGGTAAGGCGTCTGTTCATAAAATATATTTTGCCAGCGTTTTTGAGACATCGACACAGCCCGTTCCAGTAGTAATTCAGCTTGGTAAGACCTCGACATCTCTTTGACCTAGCCGCTAATTGGGCGCTTGAAGTGACCACTATCAGTAAGCGCTGTCGGTCATGCTCAGCGGTTTGGAGATTCTGATAGAGGCAATCTCAGTTTATGTCACTAAATCCCTGTATACCGCAAGCGGGTCCGTTCTTTGGCTCTTTCCACGATTGCTAATGTGTATGTTATATCTAGCGGTCTGCAAGCCGTTGATGTTGCCGAGATCAACAATCAAACGTTTGAAGTATGCAGCTCGGATGTGGATTAAAGTGTCGGGTTGCTAAACGATCTGGTTCAGATGCCACTGTCAATCGGTCTCGCGACTACGGCAGCGGTGGATGTGGTGATTTCAGTCTGTATGACATTCTTACTCCTGCGCGAGTGTACCACTCCACTCCTTTCAAGGTACTGTGGGCCCTTATGCGTCGTTGATTCCAGGAAACCATCTGATTTCTGCCCCCTCTTTTTTTTTTCCAATCTGCAAGCACTGCGCACATGATACAGAACCTTACTGTGTTCACGGTCAACACGGGTGCGTGGACAGCCACGTTTGCAGTCTTGTCCATCCTCTTCGTGCGTACCAACCACCCACAAAACACATCAATCGGTCTCTCTCTGAACCAAACCCTTGTCCACAGATGTATGTCTTACCGTCAAAGAATCTCTTCGCCATATTTGGCTATTCGATTTGCCCGCTCTATTGCAACACTGCGTTGGCGAACTTGAACGCGAGGGCGTACTTGAAAGCCAAATCGAGAACCCAGTCGGTCAACCTGGAGTTGCTCGCGCATTCGGCGCCTGGCTCGGACGGCGTGCAGGAAGGAACCAAGCGGGCATCGGGGGAGGTGAGTGTGGTCGTTTGCCAGAGGATACAGTATAAGTTTTTTGCTCACTCGGGCGGTGGGTTTTTGTGTTAGGTCGCACGGGGGATGACGGCGTCCGAATTGTCCTTGGATGTCAATGCGAGATCCTCGGTATGTGGTCAAGTTTGATGGATGATGATCGACATCGGCGTGTGTAAGTTAATGCTGGAGACTTAGTTTCTCTTTACTACATAAGAGACATAATGGAATTTTTTGACTATTGGTGTATCATTCAGCGTTGAACGCAAAAGACGTTTTGCAAAGTATCGCGTTCGTGTGCGTCGTGGTCAACAACGTGATGTTTGGGAAAAAGTTCAGAGATTGTACAGGAAAGAAACTATGTACACGTCCCTAGCTCAAAGTTCCCCCCCCCCCTCTCTTGTCCATATATCCTAGCCAAAACGTGACAGCCTCCCACGTCCATTCCACCACCACACACGTTTCAGTCCCATCCCAGACCTACCTACAATACGTATATAGATTAAAATAGTCCAGCGAGATCGGCAAACGGGTCTCTAGCCTGCCCAGTCGTCGACGGCGTCTGCGTCCGCGGACCAGCCGACCCACTCGTCTGGCTATGAGACCCCAGCAGCGCGCGAACGCCAAGAGACGCGTTCCACAGACCACCCGAGGCCGAGACGCCCGCTGTGGCTGCATCATGTTTGCAAACTGTGTTGACCCGACGGCTTGTGTTGCGCGCCCCCGAGCCCATCGAGACAGAGCAGGCGACATGCCAGAGTGGGTGGGTGGCGATGTTACCCTGGCCCCGGAGCCGTTGGGAGGGCTGTCTGAAGGCGTGGGTTGTCCCTGGAAGCATGATCAATCCGAACTGGGGCTGTGGTTGGGGTATGGTCGGGATCTGGGAGGATACCAAAGGAAGGTCGTGTGGCGGCAGCATTGATTGGGGGAGGTTGTGTTGAGCAAACAGGTTCATTAAATCATCGACAGGGTTCGTGCTTCCGCTGGCTGAACCGTTTGTAGCACCTGCCGATGCATCGTCGAAATCGGTGAGGGAGCTACCGGTGACAGATCTGGATGCTATTGCCGCAAAGTCACCCCTCTGGAATGCTTCGAAACGTGCTAGCGCTGTATTTATTTGATCGTTTGCTTCCAAGAAGGCGTCTGCGTGTAGGATGAACGTTTGAACAATGGGACACCACGGTCGACACGAGTAACCGTGCGTGTAGGTAAGGACAACTCACCGGGAACTAGCTCCTCGAGCGCGCTCACCAGTAGTCAAGGTAAGGTTCTTGCCGGCGCACATAGTATTCCCAAGTGCTATTTGCTCTGTGATCAAGGACATGGTTTCCGACTCGCTGGCACTCTCGGCTCGGGCCACGATCTAGCTACCGCAATTTCGGTGGTGGCATCTAACTCGAACTCTCGAACAAGATTAACGATGTTTTCGGTTACCGCGCGTCATGATCTTCATGCCATGCATGAGTGTCTCTGCATTCTCCACTGTATAGTGAGGTCTCCGTGTGAAAAAGTGGCGTTAGGACATACATTGCAGTATCGTCTTGGCCGGCAGCGTCCACATCACAACCCATCTATCCAGGGTTGCGCCCTCTACATGCCCCTGCCGCCTCTGTGGACTGCCAACTCCTTCGATAGGGCCTAAGATGGGTAGCTGGTACTGAAACGCTCTCGGAAGGGCGATGATGGGGGTACGGTAGCCCCCTGACGACAGCTTTCGCAGGATCGAAACCGTTTACCTAACCCGTTCCCCTTATTTGCCCTATACTCGTACCGTACATGACCCGAGGCTCACTCCCTCTCATGGCCCGGCCCCAATCCGCGGAGAGGGGTGCTCGACAGCAGACAGACAGCCCGAGGACCCTTTCTCACGCATGGACATAGGACTGAGGTCCGGTCACAGGTCCCTCAATCCACCGATCTTAAATGTATAGGCAGGGTTACCGAACTTAAAAGTATAGGCGAGATTGCCGAACTTTTTTTAAACCAAGAAATATATTGCCGCACTAACATTGCCATCCAGCTCAGAAAACTGCGGCGTCCGCGATGCAGTCTGTCAAAGAATCTGCTATTCGAGATCAAAATATCGTAAGCGTATTCATTACTCATTAGGGTTGTGGAGAACATGCAATATCAATTTAGTTAGCACTAGAACTCTGCTCTCGGGTGGATCTTATTCGCGCGCACCACATTATGTATTTGGAGGCGTTGGTGATGCAGGGCTCAATAACTTATTTTTTATAATATAAATAATGTGAGCCTATTCCACCACCACGGGCTCGCAAGCGATCATCTCTCTCTTTCTGCTCACATGTCGACCAACCTCATCATCTCGATCCCCGGACCGCTATACGCTTCAATGTACTTTTCAGTGATTTTGACAAGTACGTTTTATGGTTTCACATGCATGCAAACGTGGGTGCTCCAGGATATGCTGCAACGAGTGAACAAATCCTCATCTGGTGTTTGAGCAGATTTTTCTATTACATCCAGTAGGTGTTATATTTCCTGTACCACCCACATCCGTTCATGGTGGGGCAATCCTAGTTACCATAACGATCCTTTGCGCTTTAAAATATTTGTGAGTCAGGCCAAAAACGGGTTGGACGCGATAATAACATACGTCTGTGCCAGGTAGCAATCATATGGTGAACTTCAAGTTGCATCAGCATTACCTAGCCTCTGATCTTTTTTTACAGGTCATTGAATACAATACACGAAGGATTGATGATTTCCGGAGGTTTGTCTCGAGACAGTTACAAAACTTGGAGACCGTCATTTTTTTCCCTTTACATAGGATACAAACATATCCTGGCCGGCATAGCAAACACATTGCCATTCCTCTACATGCCTCCGTAAGTCATTGCCATTACAAATGTATCTCAGGTGATGACCACTCCTCCTAGGGAGACTTCGGTAAGTCATCTGATCCATGATTTTCTGCGAGGCAAATACCGATCTGATGCAGTTACAGGCCCTCCCTACGGTAACTATTTTATTTTTTCGCGTGCAGAATAGGTGTTAATATCTCGCAGGTGATGGCTGCTATACTCACTCAAAGTTTTCTTCTGTATCGAATCTATGTTTGTGCGTCATCTCTCCAAGATTCCATTTTGTCATTTATACTGCTCCAGTCAGTGGCAGGAAGGTTATTATGCTGGTTGTAGGGGTAAGGCGTTTGTTCATAAAATACATTTTGCCAGCGTTTTTGAGACATCGACACAGCCTGTTCCAGCCATCCTTCAGCTCGGTAAGACCTCGACGTCTTTTCGACCCAGCCGCTAATTGAGCGTTTGAAGTGATTAATACCGGTAAGCGCTGTCGGTCATGCTCAGCGGTTTGGGGGCTCTGACAGAGGGAATCTCAGTTTATGTGGCTAAATCCCTGTATATCTCAAACGGGTCCGTTCTTTGACCCTTTCCACGATTGCTAATGCGTACGTTATATCTAGCAGTCTGCAAGTCGTTGATATCATTGAGATCAACAGTCAAACGTTCGAAGTATGTAGCTTTGGTGTGGATTAAAGTGTCGGGTTGCTAAACGGTCTGCTTCAGACGATACTGACAATTGGTTTCGCCGCGGCGGCAGCGGTGGATATGGTAATTTCGATCTGTATGACATTTTTGTTGCTGCGCGAGTGTACCACTCCTCTCCTTGCAAGGTATTGTAGTCTTTATGCCCGGTTGATTCCTGGAAGCTATCTGATTTCTCCTCCCCCCTTTTTTCCCATTTTCCAAGCACCGCGCACATGATACAGAATATCACTGTGTTGGCTGTCATCACGGGCGCGTGGACAGCCACGTTTGCAGTCTTGTCCATCATCTTTGTGCGTACCGCCATCCACAAAAACGCACGGATCCCTCCCACCGACCAAACCCCCTGCCCATAGATGTATGTCTTGCCGTCAAAGAATTTCTACCCCGTGTTTGGCCTTTCAATTTGTGCCGTCTATTGCAACACGGCGTTGGCGAACTTGAACGCGAGGGCGTACTTGACGGCCAAGTTGAGAACTCAGCCGGTCAGCTTGGATTTGCTCGCGCATTCGGCGCCTGGCTCGGACGGCGTGCAGGAAGGAGCCAAGTTGGCACTGAGTGTGATAGGGGCGAGAGATACAGCATAGGTTTCTTCTCACCTGGGCGGTGGGTTTGTGTCAGGTTGCGCAGAGGACGACGATGCCTGAATTGTCTTTGGGTGTCAACGCGGGATCGATATCGGGTGATTTTTTTTGGTCAAGTTTGATGGACAATCGGCCTGGACTTGTGTATGACTTAGATAGGAGACATAATGGGATTTTTTGGCTATTGATGTATCGTTCAGCGCTGAATGCAGAAGATGTTTGCAGAGCATCGCGAACACATAATGTTTGGATGCATTCGCGTGGACATGCGTTCAGCCAGTCGAAAAACAGACACAGAAGAAACCGTGTACATGGTCCCTAGCTCTTTTCCCCCTCTTCTGTCCGTGTATCTCATCCTAGTCAGCGCCCCCACGTCCATTCCACCCCCACGCACGTTTCGGGTCCCATCCAAAACCTACCTATAACATGTATATAAATTAAAATAGTCCAGCGAGATCAGCAAATGGGTCTCTAGCCTTCACAGCCGTCGATGGTGTCTGCGTCCGCGGACCAGCGGACCCACCCGTCTGGGTATGAGACCCCAGCGGTGTGCGAACACCGAGAGACGCGTTCCACAGACCACCCGAGGTCGAGACGCCCGCTGTGGCTGCATCATGCTTGCAAACTGTGTTGACCCGACAGCTTGTGTTGCGCCCAAGCCCATCGACAGCCAGAGTGGGTGGGTGGGGATATTGCCCTGGCTCCGGAGCCGTTGGGAGAGCCGTCTGAAGGAGTGGGTTGTCCCTAGAAGCATGATCGATCCGAACTGGGGCTGTGATTGAGGTACGGTGGGATCGGGGAGGATAACAAGGAAGGTCGCGTAGCGGTATTGATTGGGGGAGGCTGTTGAGCGAACAGTTTCATTAAATCATCGACAGGGTTCGTACTTCCACTGGCTGAACCGTTCGTAGCATCTGCCGATGCATCGTCGAAATCGATGAGGGAGCTACCGGTGACGGATCCGGATGCTATTGCTGTTGGAATGGATGCGACTGCTGCAGAGTCACCCCTCCGGAATGCGTCTGCGTGGGGGATGAGCAACGGAACACCAGGGTCGACACGAGTAACCCTGGTGAACGGCGTTGTTGACGAAAAGTCTGTGTGCTGAAGGAGAAAGCTTGCTCGACAAGACTGGACAGAGAGGCTTGGGGCCCATACGGGATGATAGCGGGTAATCGACAACTCACCGGGAACTAGTTTCTTTATTTATAGGTTACTTATCCATTTATGTTTTAGTTATCCTTATTATATTATATTTTAATAGCTCAAGCGCGCGCTCCCCAGCAGCCTAAGACCTTTCCGACTCGCTGGCACTGGGCCACGATCTAGCTACTGCAATTATTTCGGTGGCCGCATTAACTCGAAGTCTCGAACAAGATTAATGTCGTTCTCGGTTTCCTGTGTCCCCATCATACAAGTTCTCCACTGTATAATAGTGAGTACAGTCTCATGTCTGTACATTGCAGTACCGTCTTGGCCGGTGCCATGGCGCTTATCAAATCCTTTGCTGGACGGCGAGGGCGGATCTCCCAGTGATATGTACTACTGGGAGTGCCGCATAGTAGCGAAAAAGTGCATATGGGTGCTCGAAAGGGCCCCATTCGCCAGCACGACCTGTAGGGGCATGCTCATTCCAGGTCCTTCCCAGCGAGCAGGAAGCTTCCCCCTTCCCCACTCGTCCACCCCGCATCACAACCCACCCATCCAGGGTCGCGCCCTCCACATGCCCTTGCCGCTTCTATGGACTGGCCAACTCCCTCGATACGGCTGAAGATGGTAGCTAGTACCTTAAACGCTCTCGGAAGGGCGACGGTAGGGAGTAGTGGTAGCCCCCTGATGACAGCTTTCGCAGGCTCGAAACCGTTTACCCAACCCGTTCCCCTTATCTGCCCCATACCCGTACTGTACATGGCCCGAGGCTCACTCCCTCTCGTGGCCCGACCCCAATTCTCGGAGAGGGGTGTCCGACCGACGGGCAAGCAGACAGACAGCCCGAGGACCCTTTCCCACACATGGACATAGGACTGAGGTCCGGTCATAAGTCCCTCAATCCACCGATCTTAAATGTATAGGCAGGGTTACCGAACTTAAAAGTATAGGCGAGATTGCCGAACTATTTTTGAACCAAGAAATATATTGCCGCAGTAACATTGCCATCCGACTCAGAAAACTGCGGCTATCCGCGATGCAGTCTGTCAAAGAATCTGCTGTTCGAGATCAAAACATCGTAAGCGTATCCATTGCTCATTAGGGTTGTGGAGAACATGCAATATCAATTTAGTTTGCACTAGAACTCTGCTCTCGGGTGAATATTATTTGCGCGCACCACATTATGTATTTGGAGGCGTTGGTGATGCAGGGCTCAATAACTTATTTTCTATAATATAAATAATGTGAGCCTATTCCACCACCACGAGCTCGCAAACGATCATCTCTCTCTTTCTGCCCACATGTCGACCAACCCCTTCATCTCGATCTCCGGACCGCTATACGCTTCAATGTACTTTTCAGTGATTTTGACAAGTACGTTTTATGGTTTCACATGCATGCAAACGTGGGTGCTCCAGGATATGCTGCAACGAGTGAACAAATCCTCATCTGGTGTTTGAGCAGATTTTTCTATTACATCCAGTAGGTGTTATATTTCCTGTATCACCCCTATTCGTTTATCGTTTCTAGTTACCATAACGATCCTTTGCGCTTTAAAATATTTGTAAGTCAGGCCGAAAACAGGTTGGGCGGCGATAATAACATACGTCTGTGCCAGGTAGCAGTCATATGGTGAACTTCAAGTTGCATCAGCATTGCGTAGCCTCTGATCTTTTTTTACAGGTCATTGAATACAATACAGGAAGGATTGATGATTTCCGGAGGTTTGTCTCGAGACAGTTACAAAACTTGGAGACCGTCATTCTTTTCCCTTTATGTAGGATACGAATATATCCTGGCCGGCATAGCAAACACATCGTCATTCCTCTACATGCCTCCGTAAGTCATTGCCATTACAAATGTATCTCGGGTGATGACCACTCCTCTAGGGAAGCCACAGTAAGTCATCTGATCCATGATTTTCTGCGAGGCAAATACCGATCCGATGCAGTTACAGACCCTCCCTACAGTAGCTGTTTTATTTTTCCGCACGCAGAATAGGTGTTGATATCTCGCAGGTGATGGCTGCTATACTCACTCAAGGTTTTCTTCTGCATCGAATCTATGTTTGTGCGTCATCTCTCCAAGATTCCCTTTTATTATTTATACCGCTCCAGTCAGTGGCAGGAAGGTTATTATGCTGGTTGTAGGGGTAAGGCGTTTGTTCATAAAATACATTTTGCCAGCGTTTTTGAGGCATCGACACAGCCTGTTCCAGCCATCCTTCAGCTCGGTAAGACCTCGACGTCTTTTCGACCTAGCGGCTAATTGAGCGTTTGAAGTGATTAATACCAGTAAGCGCTATCGGTCATGCTCAGCGGTTTAGAAGCTCTGACAGAGGGAATATCAGTTTATGTGGCTAAATCCCTGTATATCTCAAACGGGTCCGTTCTTTGACCCTTCCCACGATTGCTAATGCATGCGTTATATCTAGCGGTCTGCAAGTCGTTGATATCATCGAAGTCAACAGTCAAACGTTCAAAGTGTGTAGCTCGGATGTAGATTTAAGTATTGGGTTGCTATGCTAAACGATCTGCTTCAGACGATACTGACAATCACTCTCGCCGCGGCGGCAGTGGTGGATGTGGTAATTTCGATTTGTATGACATTCTTGCTCCTGCGCGAGTGTACCACCCCTCTCCTTTCCAGGTACTGTGGTCTTTATGCCCGGTTGATTCCTAGAAGCTATCTGATTTCTACTCCCCCCTTTTCTTCCATTTTCCAAGCACCGGGCACATGATACAGAACCTCACTGTGTTTGCGGTCATCACAGGCGCGTGGACAGCCACGTTTGCAGTCTTGTCCATCATCTTTGTGCGTACTGCCATCCACAAAATGCACCCATCCCCCCCCTCCCCGACTAAAAACCCTACCCATAGATGTATGTCTTGCCGTCAAAGAATCTCTTCGCCATATTCGGCGTTTCGATCTGCGCCGTCTATTGCAACACCGCGTTGGCGAACTTGAACGCGAGGGCGTACTTGAAGGCCAAGTTGAGAACCCAGCCAGTCAACTTGGATTTGCTCGCGCATTCGGCGCCTGGCTTGGACGGCGTGCAGGAAGGAGCCAAGTTGGCAGTGAGTGTGATAGTGGCGAGAGATACAGCATAGGTTTCTTCTCACCTGGGCGGTGGGTTTGTGTCAGGTTGCGCAGAGGACGATGATGCCTGAATTGTCTTTGGGTGTCAACGCGGGATCGATATCGGGTGATTTTTTTGGTCAAGTTTGATGGACAATCGACGAGCGTAATCCTCGACTTGTGTATGACTTATTTTTTCTTTACTACCTGAAGCATAACGAGATTTGGCTATTGATGTATCGTTCAGCGCTGAATGCGGAATATGTTCGCAGAACATCGCGTTCGTGTGCGTCGTGGTCAACACAATGTTTGGATGCATTCGCGTGGACATGCATTCAGCCAGTCGAAAAACGGACGCAGAACAAACCGTGTACATGGTCCCTATCCTAGTCAAAACGCGACAGCCCTCCCATGTCCGTTCCACCACCCACACGTTTCGGGTCCCATCCAAAACCTACCTACAACATGTATATAGATTAAAATAGTCCAGCGAGATCAGCAAATGGGTCTCTAGCCTGCCCAGTCGTCGACGGTGTCTGCGTCCGCGGACCAGCCGTCACACCCGTCTGGCTATGAGACCCCAGCGGTGTGCGAACACCGAGAGACGCGTTCCAAGGACCCCCCGAGGTCGAGACGCCCGCTCCCACTCCCGATGCCGGAAACGCGTTCGATGACCTTGGTTGCATCATGCTCGCAAACTGTGTTGGTCCGACGGCCTGCATTGCGCCCGAGCCCATCGACAGAGCGGGCGACATCCCAAAATGGGTGGGTGGGGATATTGCCCTGGCCCCGGAGCCATTGGGAGAGCTGTCTGAGGGAGTGGGTGTCCCCGGAAGCATGATCGATCCGAACTGGGGCTGTGGTTGGGGTACGGTCGGGATCGGGGAGGATACCAAGGAAGGTCGTGTGGCGGTATTGATTGGGGGAGGCTGTTGAGCGAACAGTTTCATTAAATCATCGACAGGGTTCGTACTTCCACTGGCTGAACCGTTCGTAGCATCTGCCGATGCATCGTCGAAATCGATGAGGGAGCTACCGGTGACGGATCCGGATGCTATTGCTGTCGGAATGGATGCGACTGCTGCAAAGTCACCCCTCTGGAATGCTTCGAAACGTGCTAGCGCTGTATTTATTTGATCGTTTGCTTCCAAGAAGGCGTCTGCGTGGAGGATGAACAACGGATAAAGACCAGCCCCGACAGACTCAACTCACTCAGCGATTCTGGGTCGTCCGACTCTGCATCGGATATCCATTTCTGCAACTTTGGGCGCGCTCCCCTGAGGACCGCGGCAACTTGATCGTATGCGTCCCCCTTTGCCCACCGCTCACTCCGTTCTGCATCCACGTTGTCGAGCATCTCATTCAGGAGTATCACTTTGCTTTGGAGTTTCGCGAGTTCGGCAAGTGACTGACTTCGATAATCTGGTTTTGCATCCGGGTTTGCGCCAGCGAGCGATTTCATAAGTTCCTGTGCTGCGGCCAAGTCACGCGGTGTTCCCCGCCGAATCAGTTCTTGAAGTTTAGCTGACTGCGCCTCTCTGTCATCGTTCTCCAGTTCCTCTGGTGTCTTGATGGTCTATGGGTCTGAGTCAGTTACGGTGAGAGATATGCGAGTGGTTTGATGCCAACCATGGTGTTTTCTGAAACATTGCGCCTGGACAGTTCTCTGAACCGATATCCCTTGAATGTCAGTAAACGATGCATATCCCTGATATTTCCCAGGTCTTCCTTCCATCTCGACTCGGTACAGATCCCTTCCTTCCAGCCATGGATGAGGTCCAGTATGCGTGACATGACTACACCAGGGAATGGCGGTGGTCGTTCTGGGAATCGACGGACGAGCTCGTTCAAGAATTCCTTGGTTGAAATTTGGAGATGGAGGGGGTATCCACACGACTGGACGAGGGTGTCGAGAAGGGCCAAGGCCAAGATGCCGATATGAGGGTTCCTATGGTTTGCTAGCCTGGCAATCAGCATGACTGCTTCACGAGGCCTTGACGGTTGCGCGGACGAGAGAGAGCGAATGAACATGTCGCGACGATCGAACGAGAGGAGATACGACGAGCGCACTCACGTATTTGCCTTTTTGCTGTTTATAAAGTCAGCGATTTCGAGGTGTTGAGCGTAGTTTGGTTCATGTAACGAAGGATCGCAGGCGTTGGTGATCAAAACTTCGAGTCTCGACACTTTGAACCACGGCGTCGTTTGAGAGAGCATGATGTTGGAGGAAAGAAAGGACGGTCTCGTGGGAATATCATCATAACCTAGACAAGACTAGCTTTGTCGTTGTCGGTTTCCCATCATATTCAATGTCATTGACGACGACGCAGAGAGCCTTGAATGTGCCTTGAGCTATGCCGTCCTTCACATCGTATAGGCCAAAGTCATTAATATGACAGTCCTCAAGCGTCAATGCAAGATACTGCATGGCCTCTGGACATGGATTAGAGATTCCGTGCATTCTGGTTGAATGGCATCTTGAAGAAGCTTTGGTTTGGAGCTTTATGGCATGGACAACCCTCTACCACGAGGTGCATCGTGCAGTGCCCTGCCTTTTTCTCAAACCACCATCTTCAACAATGTTCCGTTGGCTGCGTTCAAACGGTACTTGATTCCACCTTTTGTCATGCAGAACAGTGAAGTAACGTGCCTGCCCAGTTGAATCATCGCTGTTACTGTTGGTGGCGCATTTTTTCGCTATCCTGTCTAAACGAGGAAGAAAGGGTGGCGATATCGACAAGGCCATCGAGCTCGATCGTAAGGCACTACGCCTTTGCCCTCCTGGTCGCCGAAAGTGACTCGATGTCTTGACTCAGCTTGCATATCATCTGTGCGTTCGACACAACCAGCACTCAGGAGTCGATGATATCACAGCAGCTGTTGAACTCGGGGAAGAGGCACTGGCACTTTGCCCACTAGGGCACCCGGGTCGGTTGGATTCTTTGCTCAAACTTGCAGCCTTTCTCGAGGTTCGCTACAAGCAGCTCGGGGTGATTGAAGACCTCAACAAGGCCATCGCTCTCGGCGAGGATGTACTCTTGCTTTGCCCACAAGGGCGCCCAAAGCGAATATTTATATTGCATGGGCTTGCAGAACTTTTCCACACTCGCTACGAGTGGCTCGGGATGATTGAAGACCTCAACAAGGCCATCGCTCTTAGCCAAGATGCACTCTCGCTTCGTCCGGTAGGACACCCGGATCGGTCTGATTCTTTACTCAGCCTCTCGGGTTTTCTCCAGTCTCGCTACGACCAGCTCGGTGTGATCGAAGACCTCAACAAGGCCATCACTCTTGGCCGGGATGCACTCTCGCTTTGCCCACCAGGGGACCCAGATCGGGTGGATCCTCTGCAAAACTATGCAGGGCTTCTCGTGTCTCGCTACGAGCAACTGGGGGTTATCGATGATCTCAACATGGCCATCTCTCTCAGCCAAGATGCACTTTCGCTTATCCCACCGGGGCACCCAGATCGGATATCCTCCTTGCTAAATCTTTCAGGTCTCCTCCAGTCTCGCTACCTCCGGCTCTTGGCGGCTGAAGACCTCAGTAATGCCACCGCTCTTAGTCAAAATGCACTCTCGCTTTGCCCGCAGGGGCATCCGGAGCGATCGGATTCTCTGCTTGACCTTGCAAGTCTGCTCGATT
>JBBPKO010000248.1:7425-30122 GCA_038089295.1 Xerocomus amazonicus
GACCCGGATGCTATTTCCGTTCTAGGCATTAGTTATTCTTTTGCCTCATGTCCCCTTTTCTCCCCTTCCTTGATGGTTGCCACGATACGATAGCTATAACTCGACATGACTCACTATGAGTCATTCTGCAGTAGGACACAGCTTGGTCCGTGCACCAACAGAATACCTATTTAGACTAGTGACCGAGTACATGGATTCCCTAAGTAGTTTCTCCCTTGTATCTTGCGACTTACTCGTCAATAGATCCACTGGTTTCTCCAATGTTTACTCTGTGAACCTCTTGGATGTTCTACTTCATCGATACTAGATCCAAGACCTCCTACTTGTGAGGCAATGATACCTTCAGCTCGAAGGCCCAGATCCAGATCCCTTTTTCAAGGGCTACGCTCGTTCCTACCTGGACCAAGTATAACAGCCAGGGGATTGAGGGGGAGAAAAGGGGAGCTCTCCGCATCAACGTCAATGGGGTTGGTAGACATGCCAAGCGGCTCAGAGGGGGTAGCTGATGCTGTTCTCCAGATGACTGAGGAGGGGTGGCCGAAAGACAAGACTGTCCTTTGTTGTCATCATCGAGGTAGGGAGATGGTAGAAGAAGGATGGCATGGAGGTGGGGATGACATTTCTCCTGGGATAGGTAAAAGGCATGGAGAGGAACCATTTGGAGTGGTTGGTGGAGTAGAGGGTGATGGTGCCAGTCGGTACAATGGTGGTGGACTGGGGGAGGAAGGTCGAGGGGATGTGGGTTCGTTGCCATCGTCAGTAAGGTAAGTGGCTAGCACATGTGGATGAAGAGTACAAATAAGCGGTAACATAATCTGTGCCATTGAATCATATGGCAAGGTATCCAACATGTCCTCCAAGCAGAGGTGATAGAGTAGATCTAGGGTTTGGATCCTTGCTTGTGCAATATAGATACTGCCTTCAGCAGCAAGGACAAAGGGGCGGTCGTGTGGAGTCGCAGCATTGAGCAACAAATGGAAGGTAGAATATGTCAAGTAAAGCATACATCCTTCTATGAGTGCTTCGGAGGTGAGGGGATTGGTGGTGATCTCGAGGAGGAGGGGGGCACTTTGCAAGATGGCAGCATAAAGAAGACAGCGAGGGAATTTTGGGAGATGGTTGATGTGAATGGGGAAGTCATCAGGGATGGGAAGGGTGGTAGAGGAATCAGATTCGGCGAAGTTGTTGTGAATGGTGGGCATGTTAAGAGGAGTTAGCATTCCTACAACAAATGTCGTCGTTTATATGTGAGGAGAACAGTCTGTGTGCTAGATAAGTTTTGCTCCAGTTCCCATGTATTTTCGGCATGAGAATACCCCTTCCACTTGATAAGGTATCTCCATCAGTTCTTCTCTCCTTGATGCCATAAGATATGCTCTATCTCCCATTGTTCCTCTTCATCAACAATCTCTACCAGTGGTCAAAGTGTTGGAGTACCAAATTTGGGAGTGCTGTGGAATGTGGAAAGAAGGGAAGCATGGAAGACATTGTGGACTTTCCATGTTGGAGGAAGCTTTAACTGGTATGCCACAGGGGAGAGAACCTGAGTGATGATGAAGGGTCCTTCCCGAAGGGGGTTGAGTTTTTTCCATGAGATACTGTGGTGGAGATTGGTGGCCTTTAACCATACCTTATCTCCCACTTTCCAGGGATGGAACCTGCTGTGGATTCATGCATGCATTAGCTGTTGAGAGAGTTCATGAGCAGCAGAGGCTTCTTGATGTGCTTTATCTAAGTTGTTCATTCAATCAGTCAGCATAGGGAGAAATGTTCATCTGAGAGTGGGATATGCACAGGGTTTATATCCCAAGAGGAGAGAGAAGGGGGAGCATTTTGTAGAGGAATGGATGGATGAATTGTGGTGGAATTGGGCAAAAGGAAGGAAGTCAGGCCAGGTCGTCAGTTCATTGCTGCAGAAGAGACGTAGATATGTTTCTAGTTCCTGGTTGACTCATTCAGTTTGTCTGTCAGTCTGAGGGTGATAGGCAGAAGATAGTGTGACATCATATTTGAGTAGATGGGCCAACTCCCGTGTGAAGGCAGAGGTGAATTGTGGACCTCGATCAGATATGAGTCAGTTGTGAAGACCAAAGTGAGGGAAAACATAATGGAAAAAGAGGGTAGCGACCCCAGCAGCATTAATCGATTTAGAACATGGGATGAAAAGTACCCCCTTAGTAAGCCCATGGTCGACCACAACCATGACTGCATCCAAGGAACTGACAGGGGGAAGGCCAGTGATAAAATCAATAGAGAGCTGCCGAAAAGGGTGGGTCATGGAGGAGGGGAGGGGGGAAAGAGGAGGGATGAGCAGGGAAGTGAGAGACTTGGAGGATTGGCAAAGTGGACAGCCCGCAATGAAGGAGCAAACGAAAGTCAACATGCTGGGCCACCAATAATTGCGCTGAAGGAGGGCAAGAGTGTGGAACTGACCACCATGACTACCAGCTGGGGAAGAATGAACAGAGGAAACAAGATCATGATGGGAAGAAGGAGGGATGTAAAGATGGGAGCAGAAATAGAGGAGGCCGTTCAAAAAGGACCAGTCAAGAAAAGAGGAATGGGGAAAAAGAGAGGAACTGTCACATAGACATTCAAGAGCAGAGAGGGCCAGAGGGTCAGAAGGGGAGGAGAGAGTGATTTTGTCATGGAGGGCAGCGTCAATGAGGTTGATGAAGAGGTCAGGGGGTAGGAGAGTAACATCCACATTATCAGTGGAAGCATCAGTGGAGGAAGAGCAAGAGAGGGCATCCGCAGGTCCCATCACAGACCCCAGTTGAATGGAAAAACAAAGATCAAAATCCTGAAGGAACAACATCCATCAAGCTTGATGGCAAGAGAGTCGATGGGGTTGTTTAAAATAGGAAAGGTTCTTATGATTGGTGTAGACCGTCACCAGAAGGCCGGTTCTGCAAAGGTAGTGTTTCCATTCTGTGAGGGCATGAATGACTGTAAGAAGCTCCCGATTGTAGATATCATAATTGCATTCAGCAGGAGAGACTGTATGAGAGAGATAAGTGCAAGGATGGAGGTCCCCATTGACATCCTTCTACATAAGGACCCCTCTGGTAGTGAGAAGAGAGGTGTCAGTCATGATGAAGAAGAGAGTAGTAAGGTTGGGAAGAAGGAGAATGGGAGACGTGGTAAAGAGGTGCTTCAATATGTCGAAGGCATGTTGGCATTGGGGGGTCCACGACCAGGGGTGAGAGACATGGGTGAGGGAGTAGAGAGGAGTGGCAAGTTGGGAAAAACTGGGAATAAACTTGTGGTAAAAGTTGCAGAATCTGAGGAATGATCAGACTCCTTTTACTATCATCGGGGGAGACCATTCTGTGATGGTGGCAATCTTAATGGGGTCCAACTCCACCAAGTTGTGTGTAATGACCAGCCCTAGGTATTTGACCATCAAAGTGTCAAAGGTGCACTTTGCCAGTTTGAAGAAGAGAGAGTGTTCTTGTAACCAGTCGAGAATAAGACAGGTGCAAAGGTGGTGGATCTCTAATTCAGTGGAATGGATCAGGATGTCATCCATATAAATGACGAGCCATCCTTGAGCCAAGTAGTCATGAAAGAGGTGGTTCATTAAAGCCTGGAAGGTGGCAGGGGAATTACACAGGCCGAAGAACATAACAGTCAGTTTAAACAGACCGAAAGGAGTGATGAAGACAGCCTTCCATCGATCTTCCGGTTTGATGAGCACATTGTTATACCCCCACCGGATGTCTATCTTCATGAAGATTCATGACCCACGGAGTTTGTCAATAAGGTTGGGGATGAGAGGAAGGGGATAAGTGTTTTTGATTGTATGTTCATTTAGATATCTATAGTCTTGGCAAGGTCGTAAATCACCAGTTTTCTTGAGGACGAAGAAGAAAGAGGACACTTGTGGTGATTGGGAAGGGGTTATCCGACCTGTACAGAGATTCTCATCAAGAAACGCTTGACACGCTATCATTTCTTGGGGGTTGAGTTGATATGTCTTCGCTACTTGCAGGACGAAATCAGAAGAAAGGGATATGGAATGATCAAAGGAGCGAGATGGGGGTAAAGTCCCTTCTGTTAGTTTGGAGAAGACGTCATGGTAGTTAGCTATAAACAGGGGAAGGGTTTGTTCCTCCTTGTCACTTTTTTGAGTGAGTTCCATGGCAATAGTGGTTTTGGCGATAGCCTCGTCTTTTCATTTCTTCCAACCTTCTCAGCAGGTGAGTTGTCAAGTAATTTTGGCGTTAGGGGAGGCAGAAAGGAATTGGAGTGCCAAGGGTGGTTCATCGACATCCAGAGGCAGGAGTTGAATTGTATTCGTTCCCCAGTCAATGATGGGGTTCATTCACTGTAGCCAAGGGAATCCCAGAATAATCTGTTCTTTCCCGATGTTTGTCACATAGAGTTCCTCTGTCCAAGTGACATCCTAAAATGTTAGTCGAATTTGGGCTTTCCAATGGATACTTCCTCCCCTGTTCTTTGTTCTGTCCATGTTATTGACGCGAAGGCAAGGGAGAAGCAGCAAGAGAGAGAGGTGAAGTCGTTGGGCATATTTTTCATCAATGAAGTTTCCTGAAGCGCCACTGTCCACCAGGGCTAGGAGGTCAACTGTCTTTTTCACAGCAGAGAAGGAGAGGGGGATTCATATAGCATTTTCATCGTTTGAACTAGTGTACATTGCTGCTACTTCAGAGGAAGGAGGAGAAGACATTGACTGATCTTTCCTCTGCTTTAAAAACCCTGGATGGTTACCTGGGCTATATCCATTGCCTGGGGATCTTCTTGTTCCCCTTCATACATTGCCTTTAGGGCCATTCAGATATTCATTGGAGTATTCCCTTTCTCAATAAGGGAAGAGACATAGTTGGTAAGATTGGTGGTTGCTGTTCATATAGTTGGTTGGTTCAGAGTTGGAGGTTGGGGTAAGGGGTGGGAGAAGGTTGTGGACGAGGGGAAGGTATGGGGGCAAGAGGACGAAGGTCCTCCCAGGGTGGAGCGGGACGGGGGACAAAAGGGGGAAGGGTTTTGTGTTTCTCTTCGATGTTTCCCAGTCCAACACCTGATCTTATGGGACAGGAAGCAATGGTTTTCCCTAATGTGTTTAGCGTGGTTGGCTGAGGAGAGGGTGATAGCGTCTACATCCATCGCATTTGGATCTCTTTGGTGGGCTGCCAAACTTCCTCCTTGACAAAGGTTGATGATGCATTGCTGTTGAGCATGGAACTTGGAGGCATCAGTTACCCAACCTTCAAGGGTATCTGGGATGGTGGCAGAGGAGAAGACCATCTGGGAGAGACGAGGGTCTAATCCTCAGGCAAAAGCATCGATAAGGATATTTTGGTCAGTCACTCCTGACCGTGCAGCATGTAGTTGGAAATCGGCTATATAGTTCTGAAAACCGTCCTTCTCTTAGAGGTTTTATATGGTATCCTGCATTTTTCTTCAGGCCATATCCTTATAGTTGAATGGATAGAACATCTTGTGAAAGTCATCCATCATATTCTCATATGTCTTCTGCTTGGCAGGGAATGTTATGTCGTCAAGCTGGCGATACCATTTTTTGGTGAAGGCCTGTCCTCGACCTTTGGTCATCTTGCTTAATGCTATGAGCATCTTCTTTCCATTTGTATCATAGACATCCAGGTTCAACATGAAGAAGGCCATCATGGCCATTCCCCAGTGTGGTGCATCTTGTGAGTCACCAGAGAAGTCGCCGGGCAAGCTGGCTTTCAATTCAGTAGGACATACAGCGGATATGAGAGCTTCTTCCATTGGAGGTAATGGGGGGAGGGGGAGAGGTGGCAGTGGTACAGGAAGTGGAGTGATTTCAAGGGGAGAGATCTCTTCCTCGGCGGGAAGGGGGTTGTCTTCGTGAATGGAGGAAGGTGAAAGGTAAGGGGAAGAGTGAGAGTGAGTAGCAGAACTGTCATCGTCGCTACTCGACGAAGAGGGTTGGAATGTGGGTGGAATGCTGGTGTTTGATAACTTCCAGCAAGGAAGAAGCTAGTTCTTTTGTTATGTTTCGAGTACCTTTAAGACGAAGGTTGAAAAGATACTACTCAAGGCTTTTGGATGAAGTGCCTTTTAGCAATGAGGACAAGACTAGAATGACGTTGGATTACATAGAACTAGCTTAGAGATACAGTTACATGCACTAAGGTATTTGTACTACTCCCCATGGTGCACAGACCATCCTGACTAAGCGTTATCTATGGCAATCAGTGGGGTGATAATGATCTGTTGGGGAATGGATAACGATCTACTGGGGGAATGGGGAGATAGTAATCTGATGGAGATGAGAAGGGGAAACAAGGCAAGATAAGCAATCTGCCTAGAAGAGGAATAGCATCCATTGACAAGAAAGGAAACATACAGTAGTATCAAAAGGTTAAGGAAAGAACAGTAGAGGGAAGAAGAGAAAAATCGTAACAGATATCAACCTTGATCGACTGCCTGAAGGGTGCAGATCAGTTTACGACACTAGATCTATGATGGGGATATAACAACGTATACATCAAGGAAGGAGATGAATGGAAAGGAGCATTCACCACACTGATAGGATCTTACAAACCTGTCGTCATGTACTTTGGCATGTGTAACTTGCCAGGAACTTTCCAGAACATGGTTAATGACATCTTCTCCGACATGTATGCTGTAGTGGTTATCTATATCAATGACATTATGATCTTCACAAAAAAGAAAACAAAAGAGGAACATATGGAAATAGTAGGAGAGGTATTGAAACACCTACAAGAAAATGATTTATATCTCAAGCCCAGCAAGTGTCACTTCAATCAGGACAAAGTCGATTATCTGGGCATAGTGGTGTCTAAGGAAGGTGTAGAAATGCAGAAAGGGAAGACAGATGGCATAGCCAATTAGTTGGTGCCAAAAATGCTAAAGCAGTTGTGAGGATTCTTAGGACTCGCAAACTAATACAGGAAGTTCATCCAAGACTTTGCCACAGTGGCCTGGCCACTAAATGATTTAACCCTAAAGGATGTACCTTTTATTTGGACGGAGTAGCAACAAACTGCTTTTGATCAGTTAAAGGATATTGTCTCTAAAGCCCCATTTCTTGTTTACCCTGACCAAGAGAAATCAGTCCACATTGAATGTGACACATCTGATGTAGCCACTGGAGCAGTTTTATCTTATAGATAGCCTGATGGTAATTGGAGGCCTACCTCCTTTTACTCCCACTCCTTGGATTCCACAGAAAAGAACTACTCAATTTACAATAAAGAACTGCTAGCCATTATAAGGGCTCTCAAGGAATGGAGGCATCACCTCATTGACAGACCAGAATTCGAGATCTGGACAGATCACAGCCTTAGAATTTTGGCATAAACCACAAGATCTATCAGCACACCAAGTTCGATGGCATGAGTTCCTTCTCGAATACAATTACAAGATCATCTATAAGTAAGGATCCAGCAATGGCCATGCCGACGCACTTTCCAGATGCCCTGACCATGGCAATATAGAAGATGATTGAAATAAAGGAATCACAGTACTTCATACCACTCACTTCGCCCAACCAGCAGTCGCTATCCATTCAGCTCTCACAGATCATATTTGCAAACATCTGCCAGACAAAGCTCTATTGGGTTTCGACATGGACAAGGCATCCTCCCTCTATATCGACCTGAAAGGAAGAATATTCATTCCTGAGGACTTGCATTCTCAAGTCCTGGCCGAATGCCATTCGTCCCCCATTGCTAGACATCCAGGACAGCAATGTACTGTGTCCAATGTCCTCCGTTTCTACTCGTGGCTACAAATGTTCAGAGATGTGGCCAATTTCATTAAAGCCTGTCCCATCTGTGCCATGGTGAAGGGATCTCACAGCCCTTCCGCTGGCAAAATACTCCCTCTCCCCACAGCCACCATACCCTGGGCTGACATATCAGTTGATTTCATCACTGGACTGCCAGAGTCGCAAGGCCATACAGCGATTATGGTTGTTGTTGATAGGTTCTCCAAAGAGGTAGTGTTCGTTCCTTACACCTCTTTAGTCTTGTCCGAAGACACAGCCCAAATGTTTCACAACCATGTATGGTGCATTCATGGGCTTCCCTCTTCTGTTGTCTCAGATCGAGGACCACAATTTGCATTCAAGTTTATGTGGCAGCTGTGCACCTTCCTTGGTATCAAGCAGAAACTTTCAACAGCTTTTCATCTGCAAACTGATGATCAAATGGAATGCGTGAATCATGATTTGGAACAGTACCTCCATCTCTATGTCTCCAAGAAGCAGTCCAACTGGGCAGAATGGCTTATCATCGCCCAGTTCCAACATAATAACTCTCTTACCTCCACCATCAGTACTATCCCATTCACCATCACTCGCAACTATGCCCCTTGTATCAGTTTTGAGGCTGGCATTCCCAGTCCCCTTCCTTTTGGTACACTCCTCACCAAATCTCACACGGAAGTTCATGCTGCTCTCGAGCAGTCCCGTAAAGTTATGGAGCATACCGCCAAATCCTCCCGTTCTGCTGCCTCTGAGTATAAGGTTGGTGACCATGTCTGGTTGTCCACCACCAATCTTTCCCTCCTATATCCATCCACCAAATTGTTGCAGAAGTGGATTGGCCCTTATTCAATTGTGGCTATCCACTTTAATGTGGTCCAGCTTACTCTTCCTTACTCCTGGAAGGTTTTCCCAGTGGTCAACGTTTCCCATGTCAAGCCATATATGGAGCCCTCTGATGCGCACCCAGTTGTCTGCCCAGATCCGATCGTGGTTCATGATGATCAAACAGAAGAATACAAGATTGACTTTATCGTGGACTCTCGCTTACATAGGGGCACCGTGGAATTCCTTATTCATTGGAAGAGCTGGGACATTTCTGACTGCTCCTGGGAACCTGAAGCTAATTTGTGCAATGCTGCCAAGGCTTTAAATGCCTTCCATCTCACCCACCCCTCTGCCCCTCAACATCTTCATGGTCTTGATATGTCCTCCTTTGCAGCTCTATTTGAGTGTTATGAGAACTTCATGGAGGTTTCACCTCCTGGGTCTTCTTTGGGATTCAAGACCCTTGACAGGGGATAGTGTTATGAAACCTCCTATTATTCCACTATTTTCCCTGATTTTTCTAGCATTTTATCTTTACTTTTCAGGTCACGTGACTTTCACTTATTCAGACTTCCACTCTTCACAGTCACATCATATGTCACATGACCAATTAGGTAATCTGGTTCAGACCCATGACTCAGCAAGTCATGTGACCTGTTCTAGACCCAATGACATCACAGTGACATCATTTGCTCTATGATATTCTAACCAGTAGCATTAGTCCTTCTTATCTTTTGCTAACTGATGCTCTAATACTTCTAGCCAATGGCTGATAGGACTCATATTGTACCATAGTTGTTAGCCAGTAGTGTTTACCTCTCTTGTTGATTTGAACCTTAATTAATGAAGCATAGCATGGTCTGTGTGTAGATAACTGTAATATAAATACTGAGTGTGCAATGACTGGAATCCCTAGTCTTGTTCACTTGGGTATCGCTACATAGCTGGGGCATTATCAGGGATCTAAAAACCTGGCCATTTACTAGCTGAGCAACCCAGTGGACACCAGCTGCCATACTGGTCTATATGGTAGTTCAGTATAGGCTCCCTGGTGAGATCTGGGTCCATCCTACTGTCACAGAAAATGAGTATGTGGCACTTGGGCATTATCTGGGATCTAAAAACCAGGCCAGTACAAGTGTGTGACTATCCCACTATCTTCGCCCCAGCATTCACTTGAGTGTTGGTGATTTCCCATCACTGTTGTTCTACCACAGTTCTGTCTCTGTGGTTTTTCTGATCTCGTTTCATCCCCCACTTCTTGCCATGCCTGCTATCTGCAACAACTTTGCTGACTCCAACTCCTCCACCACCCTTCCCATTCCTGACAATTTCCCCATCCATGCCAACCACTTCTCTAAATTCCCTTGTCGCCTCCTATATGCTGCCATCTTGCAGAGTGCCCCTCTCCTTCTTGAAATCACCAACCACCTGCTCTCCAACATGGCCTTCATAGAGGGATGTATGCTCTATTTGATGTATTCTACTCTCCAACTGCTGCTAAATGCTGCTACCCCATGAGATCACCCCTTTACCCTTGCTGCTAAAGGCAGTATTTACATCACTCAAGCATGTATCTAGATACTGGATCTGCTATACCGTCTCCGCCTTGAGGATGTGATAGACACATTATCTTATGATCCCATTTCCCAGATTATGTTACCTCTCATCCGAACCCTATACCCACATGCTTTGGCCACCTATCTTATGGATGGTGATGTCCCACACATCTCCCCTTGCTCCGCCTCCTCCAGCCCACCTCCATTATATCGACCAGCACCCACTCTGCCATCGCTGTCTACTCCACCCACTTCTCCCAATGATCCCCTCCCAGCTCTTCTCCCCATCCCAGAGGAAATGCCATCTCCACCTCTATGTTGTCCTACCTCGTCTACTTCTCTCCCTTGACATCGATAGCACAGGACTGTATTGTCCTTTGGTCTCCCATCGTCAGTCATCCATCAGGCGGCATCTAGGACTCCCTCCATGCTAGTTGGCACATATGCCAACCCTATTGACATCAATGTGGGTGGTCCCCCATTTCTCTCTCTCAATCCCTCATCTGAAGGGTGGGACTCCTTCTGTGGATGGTGCAGGGAATATGATTCCCATCTGAGTATTCATTGCCAGAATTATGTCTGTTCCAGCTGTACTCATCAGGCACTGGGTCACTCCCTCCCCAACTGTTCCGCCGCAGTATGCTCCATCTACCACCTTTCTTATGGGACAACGCTCTGTAGCACTCTCTGTTCATTTTGCCATTGAGTTCATGGTGCGGACCCCTGTCCCACTCCACAATGTACCAAGTGCATTGGTATTCATTGGGGGGACCCATGTCCCATAGTGGAATGATATCAATGAGGGTTAGCAGACATGGAGGACCTGTACGATCTAACTCCCCTCCCAGCTGAAGAGTATGACAAATGGGATGAGCATTGGGCAGGTAAGCATTAAGCCAGGTGGCTTAAGTCTAAAAGCAGACCTTCTGTTATGATTGTATTCATCCTTCATCATCTCTCTCTTTTTCTTTCTACAATTACCTCAAATGCTATTTTCTTTCTAGGGAGATCTTCTTATCTTGCCTTGTTTCCCTATCTGATCCCTAGTTGTTTGCTATCTCCCCCATTCCCCAGTAGATCCTTATCCCATCCTCAATGGATCGTTATCATCCCATCAATTTCCTTAGATAACACTTAGTCAGGATGGTCTGTACACCAAGGGGAGTAGTATATATACCTTAGCACATGTACCAGTATCTCTAAGCTAGTTCTACACAATACTATGTGGTTCTAGTCTTGTTCTCATCACTAAGAGATTTAGTCTTAAAGCCTTGAGTAGTATCTTTTTGACTCTCATCCTAAAGGTACTTGAAGCATAACATTCAGATGGACAACTCTAAAGCAAAGGCCATACTAGACTGGCCAACTCTGAAGAATGTTTGCAGAGTCCAGAGTTTTCTCAGACTCACTAATTTTTACAGATGATTTATCAAGGGCTATGAACAGGTCGCCAGACCTCTGAACAATCTCACACAAAAGGATATGCCTTTCAAATGGGATGAAGCCCAACAGATAGCATTTGATACACCAAAAGGACTATTTACTAAAGCACCAATTTTAGCATACTCTGATAACAATTGCCAATTTTGGCTAGAAACTGACATCTCCAATTATGCAACAGAGGTGGTATTATCTATACTAAAAGAGGAAAAGTGGCACCTGGTGGTCTATGCATCTCACTTGATGTCCCCAGAAGAACAGAACTACCCAGTCACTGATAAGGAAATGCTCAGCATGATAAGATCACTAGAGATATGGCATCATTACCTAGAAGGTGCCAAGTACAAGTTTGAAGTATAGAACGATCATGCTAATCTACAATGGTTTATGAAATGACAAGACTTAAACCACCAACAGGCACAGTGGATACAATATTTATCTAGGTTCAACTTTCTATAGCTACACAAGCCCAGAGCAACAATGGGCAAAGCTGACACACTCTCATGCAGAGAAGATCATGCACATAGAATAGATGATGATAATAAGGGTGTTACAAAACCACCTATTTCTTCCCAATTTTTCCAGCATTTTATCTTTACTTTTCAGGTCACGTGATTTTCACTTATTCAGACTTCCACTCTTCATGATCATGTGACACATCACATGACTGATTAGGTAATCTGGTCCAGACCCATAACTAAGCAAGTCATGTGATCTGTTCTAGACCCAATGATGTCACTATGACATCATTCGTTCTATCACGTTCTAGCCAATAGCATTAGTCTCTCTTATCTTTTGCTGACTGATGCTCTAATACTTCCAGCCAAGGGCTGATCAGACTCTTATCGTACCATAGTTGTTAGCCAGTAGTGTTTACCCTTCTTGTTGATCTAAACCTTAATTAATGTAGCACAGCATGGTCTGTGCGTAGATAGCTGTAATATAAATAACTGAGCGAGCACGACTAGTACCTCCAGTCTTGTTCACTTGGGCATTATCTGGAATCTAAAAACCAGGCCAGTACAAGTGTGTGACTATCCACTATCCCTTGCCCTAGCATTCATTTGAGTGTTGGTGTTTCCTCTGTTACTATTGTTCTACCACAGTTCCATCTCTGTGGTTTTCTGATCTCGTTTCAAAGGGCATAATAGTTATTAACTCCAACAAGATCTAATCTATGATTGGAATTGCTGACAAAGGGGATCATGTCTGATAAAAAATTAAAGACACTACAACTAAGCTAAAAGAAACAGAAGTACATAGACTATGTGAAGAATATATGGCCTACAAAGAACAGGATGAAATCCTGTATCAAGAAGGAAAGATATATATACCAGACAATGAAAACCTCTGGCAAGATATTATTACCATCATCATGACATACCAGTAGCTAGACATCTGGGTAACGAAAAGACCTTAGAACTAATCAAACAAAGTTATTTCTGGCCCAGGATGGCCAAACAAGTAGAAGACTATGTATCTAGATGTGACCAGTGTACTCAATTCAAACCCTCAAACAAAGCACCAGTCAGAAAACTACACCCACTTGAAGTACCAGATATGCCCTGGGTGCATATCAGTACCAATTTCATAATGGACCTACCATTATCTAATGGTTATGACATGATCTTAGTAGTCATCAACCAATTCTCGAAAGAAGTGGAATTCATTCCTTGCAATAAAACTATTACAGCACTAGAAACTGCAAAGCTCTACCTATTTCATGTATGGAAAGACCACAGACTACTCCAAACGATAGTCAGTGACTGTGGTCCACAATTTGCTGCACAGGTTATGCAAGACTTATGTAAAAGACTTAGCATGAAATCTAAATTGTTGACAGTGCACCATCTGCAGATGGATGGGCAAACTGAGTGAATCAATTGAGAACTACAACAGTACCTTAGATTATACACTACAGAGAATCCAGCCAAATAGGTCGACTAGCTCCCCATCGCACAATTCACCTACAACAACTGGTAGCAGACATCGACTAAGATGTCCCCCTTTAATATTACAAGATCATATTTACCAAGGATGGGAGTTGAGCAGATGACATCAAAGGCCCTAGCAGCTGATGAAATGGCAGAGACAATAGCTGACATCCTTGATAAAATGAAATCTAATCTATTAGCAGTGCAGGAGTGAATGAAAACCCAAGCAGATAAACATAGATCAAAAGCACTAGATTACTCAATTGGTGATAAGGTGTGGCTTAGCACAGATAATCTATGCCTACCATGGGCTTTGAAAAAGTTAACCAAACAATGGCTTGGTCCATACCTGATTATGGACTAGGTCGGCAACAATGCAGTAAAGCTGTGCTTGCCCAAATCAATACAAATACATCCAGTAGTCAATGTATCCTGAGTGAAACAGTATAAAGAGCAACTCCCTGGACAACTTGTAGCAGCGCCTGGACCTGTGCACATCATGGAAGACCATGATGTAGAATATGAAGTCGATTATATTATAGATAGCTGCTTTAAAAGAGGCAAAATTGAATATCTAGTCTACTGGAAGGGATACAATGAAACTGACCAAACCTGGGAGCTGATAGCTAATCTATCTAATGTTAAAGAAGCCATTACTGAGTTCCATACCACTCATCTAAACACTCCAAGATGTCTGAGGATGGGATTTATTGATTTCTGCTCTCTATTCCAACCTTATGAAAATTTAACCACTGCTGTACACCCATTTGATTGCCTGGAAGTTGATCCTTAAGGAGGGGATAGTGTTATGACTGACTCTATTTTCCTCTTATTTTTCCTTATTTTTCCTGATTTTCTAGAGCAAGTTTCACTCTAAGATATCCTTATCTAATCTAATCTATAGGGGAGCCTAAACTCAAAAACATCGCCCATTAATCCTGGACCAATGGACCAATCCCTTAGCCCCAGCTCTTCCTCCCAACACATATGCATCTAGAAACATCCATAGATGCCCTTACTTCTCTCAGATTCTATCTGCTTTGTGGCAGATCTTCAGATCTCCTCAAGAGTGACTTAGGGCATCAAAATGCGAACTGTCATAGCTAGGGCTATGCTGCCACTGCAGCAAGGACACCATGTGTATATTATTCCATTTTACATGCTCTCTATATGCCCCCTTATGCCCTAACCCATCCAATCACTAGATCTAAGTACAACTCAAGTAAATAGTTAGGTAGTATATAAAGCCCAAGGAACTTGACCAGGGGACTCCCCAGTCAAGTTCTCTCAGAGTTCTCCCTCTGGTAGGAGGCTTCATAGCAAGATAGACTCAGTTCTCTCTCCTCCACTTTGTATTTTTCACTATCTAGGCCCCCTCTCCTTAGATCTCCCATATTAGTCTTAACTAAGGCTTGATCAAGAGGTTAGAGGTGTTTCAGGCTTGATACCATCAGTGAATGCTAGTTACAGTAGCACTAGCATCAGTAGTAGTTTTTGCTACATCTTTACTTTGCTGCTTCATTACCATCAAAAGGAATGAAGATCTGTTGAATGATCAGTTGGAGAACAGTGCTCCAATACACCAAAATCAGTCTAGCCCTCATCCTATCCATCTCTGAATTCAGGAACAGAATCAGGTTTCCTGATCTCATCACTGTCACCTCTGAAACCCAATAAATACAAATTAAGACAAGCTATATTCTCATTGTAGTTGCAACTATTGTCATCATATTCTTAGTCTACATCATCAAGGTCATAGATCAGTATGTATGCGCTCCTCATGCCCTCATTGTTTCAGTCTATATTGGCCCATTTCAGAATACAACAGTATCTCAAGTCAGGAAATTGGAAGACTTGGGATGAGTTATGTCTTGATGTAGAAAGGTACTTCCACATCACCAAATACTCCAAAGAGGCATTTGCCAAGTTAGAAAGACTCAGGAAACATAGTAGGAAGATCATGGAATTTGTTATGACCATGTCATATGACTGGACACTGCTAAGACTTGCACAGCACTTAGACAACTCACTCTTGAACTTACTAGCCACAGACTTAGAGTCTAATCATGCTGTGGTCCTGGGAGCTCCAACAGTAGAGAAGGAGAGAGGAAAGAGATATATTGCCCAATGTGGCAAGAAAGGGAAGTGACATGGTAGTATGCTAAAGACAAGCTTAGAGCTTATCTGGCTACAAGTACCTATCTTATATACTATAGGGATATGTGCACAGACCAAGTACACATATGGAAATACCCTAGGATCTGTAGAACCCTATACCCTACTACAAAGAGTGATCAGTCTTGTGGTGGAATGTGAAGATGCCACAAGGTACAAAGAAGCACAGTGATGCCACACTGTGTATGCATATTGATTGGGGTCAAGGGTACATCCAATTGGGAAGGATTACATAATGGTCCAACTATAGTGCATTGGCTACTCAGATGGAGGAAGCATGTATAAAGGAACATCAGCCGATAGGTGATAGAGGCACAATGTATGAGATTGTAGTAAGAGTATAACATCATAGTAACTACTATAGATGTATTGGGGCAAGTATGACTGAGCCCATCACTAGATGATGCGATGACAAAGGCTAGACAGCAGGATTACAGCCACATGACTAGCAAAATCATAATAGAATTTCTAAACAAGTTTTAGTTTCTCAAAGAAGATCTGAGTATCCCTGATGAGCATACTATTTATATGCTATGCAAGATGGTGGATTACAAGATCTACATAACTGTTTTGGAAAACAAGAGAGACCTGACATTCAAGGAAACCCTTAATGCCTACCAAGAGATGAGAGAGCATTTTGAAAGAGTACAGTATGAGAGAGGAGATCATAGAGAGAACCCTGTGCAATGGCAGGGAAAACCCAAGTTTACAGCAACAGGCACTCAGCCAGGCAGGGGTGTATCCATGGACATAGGAGTGCAGCAGCAAGATCGGTCATGTTCTAACTTTGATAGTAAAGGACATTGGGCATAAGATTGTAAGGCCCCATGGCGGTGCTACAATTGTAAGAAGCTCAGTCATATAGCTAGAAATTGCCAAACAGGACAGATAGCCAAAGCATGAATTATTGGTTCATGCTATGACATATTGGAAGAGGAAAAAGCCACACATTTGAAAGTGCTAATGGAAGAAGAGGCCAGAGAAGAAAAGACAAAAGAGTCTTTGAAAGAGTAAAGACCTCTCATATTTGAGGTGTGAGCAGGTCTAAGAGTTCCCCTTCTAACTCAGTTTTGCATTATAGTACCTGTACTTGTAGTCAGTATTCCAGTTCTCCAGTTTCATCTAGTAACATTAATGAAGTGGACTCCTTTTCTATTTCCAAAGTTTTTGTTCCAACACCAGCAGAGGAAAAGAAGGCTTGTATTTGCAAAATGTACCCTTCTTTGTCCAAAGCTGAAATTATAGATCTTACCTCTTCAGAGCCACCTTTGAACCCTGGTAGTATGGCAGTTTCTGATTATTGTGTACTCTTTACTTTAGATTTACCATTTGTCAAAGGGGCATCTTGGAAGAGTGTGGTGACCAACAATAGAGTTGTTACACTTCAAATATCTTTACAACAATGAAGTTGAAAGATATTACTCAAGGCTTTGAGGTGAAGTCTCGTAGCATTGAGGACAAGACTAGAACTGCATGGTATTACATAGAACTAGCTTACTGCTATTGGTACATGGCACTAAGTATATATACTACTCCCAGTGGTGCACAGACCACCCTGACTAAGCGTTATCATAACGATCTATGGGGCTATGACTAGGATCAGTTGGGGTTTGGGGTGATAGTAACCAAGTGGGGATCTGATAAGGAAAATGAGGCAAGATAGTGATCATTGCCTAGAAGAGAAATGGTGTCCATCGATGTGAAGAGAGCTAATCATGATGAAGGTGATAAGAGTAGTCATAGAGGAATAGAGACGAGGAATAGAGGAAAAACGTAACAAGAGTCATACTTAATTCCCCTAATAAAGAAAAGTGTATAACACCAGAAGTGAAAGCTAAGTCTATTACAGATATTTATAAAATCCTCAAAACCCCAGTTGTGATGAGAACATCCATTACAAATCAAGAACTAGAATTCCAATTGATGCCAACAATCTTCAGATATGTCATGCATAATGAAGTAACCAGATGGACCAAAATAGGAATGGTCAAGGCTTTGCTTGATTCAGGAGCAATGCATACATTTATTGATAATACCTTTGTAAAGAAGCAGGGGTCACAAATAGTGAAACTCAATAAGGCCATGCCAGTCCTCAATACTGATGGAACAGAACAGTTGATAGGAAAAGTCACTGAAAAAGTCTACTTGACTATAGTAGTAGATGGTGAAAATGGCAAACAACATGCAGAAGCCATAGAAGCCTTCCTTTCCACTCTGGGCCAACAAGGCATGATTATAGGTTATGATTGGCTTAAGCATCATAATCTAGAAGTGAACTGGATTCAGAAAAGACTGACTTTCTCCTGATGTTCCAAACATTGCTGAACATGACCAAAATCACAGATCTGCCAAATGAGTGTGGAAGAAGAGACCAAATTAGAGCAGCAGGTTCCCAAGCAATTTTAGAAGTACCTAGATGTCTTCTCACAACAAGAGTCAGAGAGAATGTCTACCAGAAAGCTGTGGGACCATGTAGTAGATTTGGAAACTGATTTTGTCCCAAAGAAAGGCCGTATCATCCCCCTGTCAGACACTGAGATGGAGGAGGTATAGACCTTCATTGACAAAGAGCTGAAGAAGGGGTATATTAGACCTTTCAAATCCTCACAAATGTCGCTGGTCTTCTTCATACCCAAGAAAGATGGTGGGAAATGAATGGTCATTGACTACAGATATTTAAACAAGGGCACAATTAAGAATAACTGCCCATTACCACTGATCTTGACTCTCATCGATCATTTGAAGGGTGCCAACAAATTCACCACATTAGACTTGAGATGGGGGTATAACAATGTATGCATTAAGGAAGGAGATGAATGGAAGGGAGCATTTATGATGCCAATAGGATCATATGAATCTATTATAATGTATTTTGGCATGTACAACTCACCAGGAACTTTCCAGAACATGGTCAATGACATCTTCTCCAATATATATGTAGTAGTGGTGATCTATATTGACAACATCATGATTTTCACCAAAGGAAAAACAGCTGAAGAACACATGGACACAGTAGGAGAAGTATTGAAAAGGCTCTAAGAAAACAATCTATACCTCAAACCTAGCAAGTGTCACTTCAATCAAGACAAAGTAGACTATATGGGAATAGTTGTCTCAAAGGAAGGAGTTGAAATGCAGAAAGGAAAGACAGAAGGCATAGGGCAGTGGCCAGTGCCTAAAACTCTGAAACAGTTGTGAGGATTCTTAGGACTTGCAAACTATTACTGAAAATTCATCAAGGACTTCACTACAGTAGCTCATCCACTCAATGACCTCACACTAAAAAATGCACCTTTTGAATGGACTGAATGGCAACAACAAGCATTCGACCAATTAAAGAAGATTGTGTCCACTACCCCTTTCCTCATATATCCAGACCGAGAACAACCAGTATGAGTGGAGTGTGATGCATCAGATGTAGCCACAGGTGCAGTCCTTTCTTACCAGCAACCAAATGGAGAATGGAGACCTGCTTCCTTCTACTCTCACTCCCTTGGCTCTGCCAAATGAAATTACTCCATCTATGACAAGGAATTGCTTGCCATCATCCATGCACTTAAAGAATGGAGACATCATCTAATTGATTGACCAAGCTTTGAGATATAGACAGATCATAAAGCCTTAGAATTTTGGCAACAACCACATGACCTTTCAGCTCACCAAGCTTGATGGCACAAGCTCCTCCTCAAATACAATTATACTATAGTACATAAGCCAGGAAGTACTAATAGGTGAGCTGATGTGTTGTCATGACATCCTGATCACAGAATAGTGGATGATGATCATAATAAGAATATCACAGTACTCTGTTCTACTTGTTTCACTCATAAAGCAGTTACCCTTCATTCTGATCTAGCAGACCACATACAATCTCATCTCCCTCCACACCCCCTTACTGGTTTTTCATTTGACGAAGTGACTCATCTGTATATTGATGTGAAAGGACAAGCCTTTATGCTGGAAGAACTTTGCCCCCAAATCCTTGCTGAATGCCACTCCTCTCTGATGGCTGGTCATCTAGGCAGGCAAAGGACACTTACCAATTTACTATGATTTTATAGTTGGCCCAGCATCTCTAAGGATGTCAATCAATTTGTACATGCCTGTCCCGTCTGTGCTATAGCCAAAGGAGCCTCTAGACCTCCTGCTGGTAAACTACTCCCACTCCCTGCTCTATCTATCCCATGGGCAGATCTCTCAGTTGACTTCATCACTGGACTGCCCAACTCAAAAGGAAAGACTGCCATAATGGTGGCAGTGGATCGGTTCTCCAAAGAAGTAGTTTTTATTCCCTGTACTTCTACAGTATCCTCTGAAGATATAATACAACTGTTCAGAGATCATGTGTGGACAGTCCATGGATTGCCATCATCCATTGTATTGGATTGAGGCTCTCAATTTGCTTCCAAGTTTACATGGTAGCTATGCACCCTCCTTGGAATTGAACAGAAACTCTCCACCACTTTTTATCTCCAAACTGATAGGCAGACCAAATGTATTAACTGACATTTGGAACAATATCTTCATCTATATATAGCTAAGAAGTAGCATGAATGGGTTGAGTGGCTCATACTCACCCAGTTCCAACATAATAACTCACTCACTGCCACTACAGGGACAATTCCATTTGCTATCACTTGAAACTATACTCCACATGCCATATTTGATCTAGGTATCCTCTCTACACTTCCTTTTGGTGTTTAGCTCTCCAAATCACATGCTGACATCAAAGCTGCCCTTGACTAGACATGACAGGTCATGGAACATGCCACTGACTCCTCCTAATCTATAGCCCCCTCCTATTCTGTGGATGACCTTGTTTGGTTGTCCACCATCCATCTCTCTCTCCCTTACCTGAGTAAAAAGCTCACCTAGAAATGGATCAGTCCATATAAGATTGATACTGTCCACTCTAATGCAGTCAAGCTTGTCCTCTCCTCTTCATGGAAAGTTTTCCCAGTTGTTAACATTTCTTGCATCAAACCATACATCAATCCCTCCACTGATCATCCTATCATTAGGCCAGATCCAATCATTGTCCAGGATGACCATATGGAGGAATACAAAGTCGATTTCATTGTTGACTCCTGTTTGCATTAGAAAAAGCTTGAATTCCTTGTTTACTAGAAAGGCTAGGATGTTTCTGATCAGTCCTGAGAGAGAGAGTTGAATCTTACCAATGCTACCAAGGTGCTGAATGTCTTCCACCTTGCCTATCCTTCTACCCTTCACTGTTTACATGGCCTTGATATGTCTGTCTTTTCCATCTTATTCGAAAAATATGAAAATTTCACTGAGGTCTTACCAGCTGGGTCTTCTTTGGGATTCAAGACCCATGTTGGGGGATAGTGTTACAAAACCCCTATTTTTCTAGTTTTTCTCCTGATTTTTCCAGCTTTGTATCTTTACTTTTCAGGTCATGTGACTTTCACTTACTCAGACTTCTACACTTCATAGTCATGTCACATGTCACATGACTGATTAGGTAATCTGGTCTAGACCCATGATTCAGCAAGTCATGTGATCCAGTCTAGACCCTATGACATCACTATGACATCATTTATTCTATCAGGTTCTAGCCAATAGCATTAGTCTAGCCTAATGGTTTAAAGCATCAGTTTAAGTGACCTTGGGAAAGTCACTGAGTCACTGGTTCAAACCATGACTAGTATAAGTCTTTAGGCAGTTCATGTGGCAACAGGCCACCCCAGATGGTAGTGTCAGCTAGTGACTAGCATACCAATAGGTGGCCCACCTATCATACTGGTCTGTATGGGTGTGGGTAGAGATGACCTGGTGAGATCTGGATCTCCAGCTAGGACCATGATAATGGTAGTGGTAAAATACTTGGGTATTATCTGGGATTTAAAAACCAGGCCTTAACAAGTTAAGCACTTGACTAGTCCCATTATCCTTGCTCTAGCATTCATTTGAGTGTTGATGTTTTCATATCCACTATCATTCTACCACAGTTCCATCTCTGTGGTTTTTGAATCTCGTTTCAGTATCAGCTGGACTGTCTTGAACCATACAATCAGAAAGAAGATTTGGTCAAAGTCTAATCCTTTAACCTGAGAGAAGCCCTTTGCCACTAGATAGGCACATTTACAATCATCAGGTTTTACATCAAACACCCAATGGTTATCGATAACCTTCCACTCTTTAGATGATATGAAGTCACTACTTATACTATAAGCAGGGACAGGGTCCTGTGGTGGATCGTCAATACTGAGACTATAGCTGATAACTAATAGATACATAGCAACCCCACTAAAGTGGTTACCAGGCAAGTAGATGTGAACAGCTCTCTAAAGATGGACTGGCCATAGCCAGTCTCCGATAAGGAGAAAACAGGAACTATCTTTGGCGGAGATAGGAGTTGGGGATCCTCATAGACCTGGAATGAAATCCAGAGGGTGTCTAAGGGTTACTGAGACTTCATATGAATATCCTCAAGTGAACAAGACTAGAGTTACCAGTCAAGTTTCTGGGGTTTATATATTAATGGTATCTATGCACAGACCAAGCTATGCTAGATTAATTAAGGTTCTAGTAAATGATGAGTAAGTAATGCTACTAGCTACTGGTATACTATGAATACTATACTGTGGACGGAATAAGGGATGACATGTCATTCTAAGTCTGAAGTCTGAAGATAGAAGGTGAAGGGACTCAGGAGTCCTACACGTCATACTGAGAGAATAAGGTCATTGGCTATTCTCTTAATATCCTATTATAGAGATACATAAGTGCTACTCTATTGATTGGCTGATGTAGTGCATTGGTAATCCAGATACCGGAGGGACTAATGTGATTAGCTAGGCACTAATGGAGTACTGCAGACTCTCACAGGGTTGATGGTTCAGATATAACTAGTAAGCAGCAAAGGGTAAATGGTTTGGAATCCCATCAAGGGATGATGACCATTGACTTGGAGCTTCTAGTCGTTAGTGATCAGGGGATGAGCAAATATTGCTATGAGCTCGGCACTATTGGTGATCTGTCAGCCTGGCAATAAAAGTG
>JBBPKO010000249.1:0-36767 GCA_038089295.1 Xerocomus amazonicus
ACGTCACGTGGTATGGGTAAGCCACTTTTCGGCAGCGGAATCGACGACGTTGACCCGCTCCGATACAGTTTCTCCAACCTGTCCGCTACCGAACAACGTTTATACAACTTGGCCAAATTATCTCTTAAACGCTTTATAGGGCCTCCTCTTCTGTACCTCCAAGCCAGTTTGAGTCGTGCTAGCGGTTCGATTGGACGCACCACCGCCCTGGCTCTGTTTACACCGTGTTCTCTTCAGTACATATGCCAGGACATTGTGAGACCCTTGATCGCCCCCTTTGATGCGTTTTCTTTTCGCAGGACACTCCCCGCCATGGCCGAATCGCGTTTTAATGCTCAAGACTCCCAACTCGTCTCTGATCTGTTTCGAATTTCCAAAAAGTCACCCAAGCTCATTCGGTCGACTGTTTACCCCGTGCCATCGGACCCTTCTATCGAGATCCGGAGTTGGAAACTGAACGAATTCAAATTCTATGACGACCCGTCACCGTTCCCGACACTTGCCCGAGGATTGTTCACGAGGGAGCTGGAGAATAAGGTACCGGGTAGCGATCAACATCGATATCAGATCGTCGCTCGCGGATACGACAAGTTTTTCAGTATTGGGGAGGTGCGTTGGACGGACGTAAGTCTGAATCTACTCTTTTACCCCAAGTTGCGAGAAGGAATTGTTCTGATCAATCCCATCTGACAGTGGCCATCCATAGAGGCGCATACAGGCCCAGATTACACGTTGTCTGTCAAGTCGAACGGTTGCATTATTTTTATTGCTGCTTTCTCGCCCTCCAAACTGATCGTTATGTCCAAACACGTTTTGGGGGGGATAGACGGCGTTGAAGAGACACACTCTCAAGCTGGCCATAGATGGGTTAAAAAACACCTTGCGTCAAAAAACAAAACCGAAGAAGAGCTTGCCGCTTCACTCTCGGAGAAGAACTGGACTGCAATTGCAGAGGTAGTTCATGCACAGCGATGGTGTTGAGTTGCGGGCTCATCGACCTTTTTTTCGACAGCTTTGCGACGATAGTTTTGAGGAGCATGTGTTACAATACCCACCGGAGAAAGCTGGCCTGTATCTGCACGGTATAAATGAGACCTGCAAGGAGTTCCGCACCCTTCCGACCAATGTCATCGATGCGTTCGCTGAAGAATGGGGTTTCTTGAAAACCGAGACAGTAGTACTCCAAACACTTGAAGAAGTGAAGGAGTTCACTAATGGGATAGCGAAGACAGGAAAGTGGAAAGGAGAGCCACTGGAAGGGTTCGTCGTGCGTACAAAAATTACAGATCGGAAGCCCGGTTTGGCAACTTACGGCAAACAACCACCGTATCCAACTGGTTCCTCATTCTTCTTCAAGGTGAAGTTTGACGAACCGTACATGATGTATCGCGACTGGCGGGAAATCACCAAGTCCCTCTTGTCCGCCAAGGATCCGCTCAGCGAGGCCACGGTGCCGAAGTCCGGGATGAAACGAAAGGAGACGCGGGTCTATGTCAAGTGGGTCAAGAACGAAATCAAAACAAACCGTAGCGCTTTTCAGGGGTATCTGCAGGGAAAGGGAATTATAGCCACGAGAGAACGGTTTTTGAAGTGGCTGGACACCGAACAAGGGAAGACAGATCTATCTGACCTTCGGGAGTCAGACCATGATGTCGGGTCGTTCGACAAGACCATCATCGTTCCCGTCGCCGTTCCAGGTTGTGGTATGTTGCCTCGTTTTTCGATAGCCGTAAAGCTGACACCATCGATACTTAGGCAAGACGTCAGTTTCCGTTGCACTCGCCCATCTCTTCGATTGGGGACACACCCAAAGTGATGACGTGCCAGCCAAGAAGAATAAGTCTGTGTTCGTCAGAAATGTTGTCAACCTTCTCAAGCAACATAAAGTCGTCATTGCTGATAAGTCAGTCTATGGAAGAATCTCTTGGAGTGCCTGCTCAACAGACTATGTGTAGAAATAACCATCAGAGCCAACACAGAACAGCATTACGTGAGGCCAGTTCTAAAATCCGTCCACCAGTTCGTCTACTCGCCCTCAACTGGACTTTGGACCATCCGCCAGCAACGATACTTCGGATATGCGGCGATCGTATCTATGACCGTGGTGATAAACACCAGACCCTACGGGCCGACAAGGGCGGAAGGGGGCATGAAGATATCATTATGCAATTCATCAAGAACCGAGAAAGGCTTGACGACTCCGAAGTAGATGAGAGCATTGAAATGGATATCAGCGAGCCGCTCGAGGCGGCGGTGGTTCGTGCAGTCGATGGGTGTGTCAAAATCCTTGGTTTGGAGCGACCCAGCCAAGAGAAAATTGATGAAGCCGTGGCTTTCGCCAAGGGATATACACCAGCGAAGAAAGGAACAAACAAGGACGAGCAAAAAGAAAAGGAGCCGACATCTCCGCGATACTTTGCGATACTGGCGGAACTGGACATCGCAGAGGCTATCGCAGCCAGGATAGAAGACATGCCATCCGATGGCAAGAAATTTTGGAACAAATTAGTCGACGACAAACGGATCGCCGATCGACCCCATATCACCATCGCGCACAAGTCTCAGCTACCCGAAACTGCGGATCTTTGGGAACGATGTACTACACTTGCTCGATTACGTGCACCGCCGCTCTTCACATTCGATCTCGAATACCTTCTGTGGAATGACAGGATCATGGCGCTCACTGTGGAAAATTTGAACCTTGCAGAGGTGCCCAATAATGATGACCTAGGACAAGAGAAGCACGTATTTGTCTCCCAGTTACCTGCCGATCTCCGACAAGGGCTCCACGTTACTGTTGGGACGACGGACGCAAGCATTCCGCCATTCGAAGCAAAGGATCTCGTTGAAACATGGCGGCAAGGGAAGCAGACAGGAATCAGTTCACTCAAGCTGGAAGGGTTGTCAGCCAAGGGTAGAATCAGGGGGTCGATGTCGTGATACCACCATCAGATCACCCTGGGCGCGCATCGCCACTCAACAATACCATTTGTGCCAAATTTGCGAATTTTCTACATGAACGTCTACATGTGTTTGCTCCGTGGGCCTTCGTACCTCCCCGCTGCTGCAGGCTGTGGGTCTGATGCCTGTGATGCCACCAGAAGCACGGCTTTGTGGCCAACCCATACAATAGCTGTGACCACGATGCACGACACCGATTACGGAAGGGGTGGACTGATCCATTTAACTACTAGTTCAGATTGGGTGATGGCGGTATAGATCCACACTAGGAGAGAGGGGATTGTTTGGCAGCGAAATGAAACCTGGAGCTCTACTCATCTTCCATCTCAAAGTTATCACAAGGTAATCACCACCAGCACCATGTGATCACAGTGCGCGACACGGAATAAAACCCAAAGCGACCACTACGCAGGCAGTGCAATGTGTGGGACCCGCGTGCCTCAAATCTCGTTGCAGACAAAGGTGGGTGCGGCATTGAAACGGGCAGGGGGCATAATGATACATCGCCATCGACCGAGTGCGAGCGCAAGGCTATGCCATCAACTCTCATTTTTCCTACAAACCGTCAACACATGATTTCTCGCCGCCGACATGATGGGATATCTCACCATCAACTGATTTAGAGTAATTTTCGAGATGGCGGGCAACTTTCGCTCACGGATGGAGCTACCAGATCAGAGGCGCGGCGTCCAGCCCGAAACCCCGTTTGAGAGTAGGACGCGATATGACTGTGGTGTGGGAGCGGCATCCCAGAATGGATGGGTTCAGGCATGATTGGGTGGCGACCTTGCACAGGAGAAGTAAGTCATGAGAGTCGTTTCTTGAACACGGTGAAATGACCAAAGCCCGTCAGACGGACCATCCCAACGTCTGCTACGCCCGTGCGTGCACGAGTTTCAAGTGGGGGTAGCATCGGTAACGTGCCGTTGGAAGTCCGCACTTGAGCAATAATCGCATCGCCATGTTGCCTTGAACGATCCTGGAGGGGAAAACAGAATGTCGGGAAGCGGTCACTCCATGGGGTACGGAGGACACGATGGGAAAAATGAAACACGGGGTTCAGTGAAAAAAAAAAACGGCTTCGCAGCTGTGAGAGCTGCCCATTGGTCGCGCTCACACCCTCTTCAGCACAGCAGCGGCTTAGGTCACAGATCTTGTCCTTGGCATTTCGACCCTTTCTGGGTTACTTAGGCAGGGAGACATGATACATCGATCGAGGTACGGTCGCAATGCTATAGTACACGATGTCGAGGAAATCATAAGAGGGGTATTTGCCAAGCTTGCTTGCAAGGGTGCCTTGCAATGGCAGAGACGTTAGATCATGTGCTGATTGAACTTATGTAGCGACATTGACACCATTGATCTGATGGTTCCTTCCCCCTCAAGCCAAGCCAAGCGAAGGTGTTGAAAAAAACGATCATTGGACTGCTCCTGAACGGGTGCCTGGTTCCAGTCCGGTCCGTTGTTCCTCTTATATCCACATTGGCTTGGGTGCAAATGCAAACTCGTCCTTGGCCTCCCAGATGAGACATATTCAGGTGACGTAGGAAACCCGATCACTGATCTAAAAGTTTTCCAGGGTGGCCGGACAATGTCTCCTCCCAGTGCCCCACAGGGTGCCGCGATCAAACGAACAAACATAATACGTGTCACGATCCGGTGCAACGATGACCAGACTAGTTGATCTGTTCCGACGCCATACATCAATGGATCATCATCACCCTAGGTATGCAAAGGTGCATCTGTATTTGTACAGTAGCTTGAAATGATGACAGAGAATCCAAGTCACTCATTGATTCATTGATCGCACTGCTTGGTCCTCTCTCGCGTCTGTCCTTTTTTTCACGAACCTCCAATGGAGCAACGTGGATTTCAAAGCGATCAACAGATATGCGTTGACTGCGAATTTCAGTCCTTGAAGTCGTACGAGCGTATTCAAATTTTTGACCATGACACATTCAGTCACCCATTGCGAAATATGTTGGCTCGTAGCATATGGGTTTCAACATCATGAAGGCCTTGCCTGGCAGGGCAACCTGGTCACAGTGTGGATTACACAGAAAGGGTTAGGACAGTTCGCTGGCGCTACATCCTCCCAGGCGAAACGCCGCAAACCCAGTCCTTCCATACTAAACCTTGCTGCGAAAATCTTCGCGGGCTGTACACTTGGTTCGATCTGCGACGAAAGCGAAACATACTGGTCAATCATTTGGCAGTTTCAGTTGATCATTCTGGGACAAGCGAACCGGGTACACCATTGACAAGCACAGCTACTCTGTTCATATCTAAGATCCTGTGATGCTGTCAATGAAAACAGTGATTTCTAAAACCTATAACCCAAGGAACCTGTTCAAACTTCAAACAAAAGTAAGATATGGAGATCCCTGCCAGTACGTACATGGAAGCGAATGTTTTGCGACTCGAAATAAGATCCGTTCTATTGCCTTAGGAGCCGAGCTTCGGCCCGTGGTACTAAAGTACTATTAGTATGATAAACGTGACGCTTTTTAGTATGGTTCACGTTACATTTGGTGCCAGGATACGGTAACAATATCCAAGGGTGAAACAGTGACGGTGACATTCGTCCATCCTTATCTTAGCTATTCCAAAAAGATAAAAAATAGATTCTTGCAGGAAATTCTAGACTCCGCGTAAAACCGTCACTTGCACGCAACTTACACCACACCGTCCTGAAGCACTACCCAGTTGCCACCACTTCTCGCAGAACCCGTGTACACGGCTGGATGACATGCGACAGCTCAACACGAAACGGTACATGCCGTATATTCAAAAAAAATTTCCATGCTGCGCTCTGCACAGCCCAACTACTAATCCTCATTATTTTCTGGATGTCAACAAAAAATGGGCGGGACCTCGGCCGACCAACGCTTTCAATCTCCGTTCGGTTGACTCGTGACACGTGATAGGATGTATTGTCGGCTTCTCGGCTCATTCAACTGTGTCAGTGTCAGGCTGGCTGGCGGAGTCTGTAACATTTACGTGAAATTCAAAATTCGGGATCTCTCCCAGGGCCTTATGACACGCCATATCCGTCCAGGAGCCACGGTTTTGACCGGGTAGGCAAACCGTCATCTCCCCGCCCTATAAGTACCTGCCCAACGACCCTCAATTTGGTCCCCAGCAGAGACTCCCACTCGAGACTCCCACTCCCTCACTAGTCCTCCATCATGAAGAACTTACCGATTGAGCTTGTCGGCGTCGTAGCTGAAAACATCTCTTCTCCCTCTGATCTCCTTGCATTCCGATCCGTCAACTCCACCTGTCACCAGCTTGTCACTCCACATGTGTTCAACAAGATACACATCCACAACAGCGTACACAGTGCACAAAATGCTCGAAGTATCCTTGCTTCACCCTCCCTCGCCGCTCACGTGCGCGAGGTTGTGTATGATCACCGCGATCATGCCCAGTTTTGCTTGCTTCCCAGTGGCGTCGAGGGTAATGCTTTTGACGCCGTTTCTCGTCCAGTGGCTGATGTCGTGTACAGGAACTTGTGATGAACTTGAGATCGCAGATCTAGAAGATGCCCTCACGGAGACTTTTTGTGCCCTACCGGGTTTCAAGAATCTCGACAGCGTCGTTCTCAACTTTTGGCCGTCATTCCGTTCTGAATATGGCATAGAAGTCCAGGAGCACCCCTTTTGGTTTACCAACCGTCAGATTACCGTCTTGCACGCGGTGCACCATGCGTTGATGTCGTCTCGCATACGCTCGCTCACACTCAACAACGTCATTCTGATGACGTCGGCCTGTTACGACTTTGTTGCAGCCGTGAAAAACTCTCCTTTGGAACACTTCTCCATGTCGGTCGTTGCAAACTCAGAGCTAGGTACCTGGTCGGGCTCTAAAACCCTCAATGGCTCGCTGAGCTCGTTGCTTCCAACCTCCAATCCGACGCTGAAATCTCTCACCCTGCGAAGTCCCCAGGGCCTCTATCATAGTCTCAACACTCAGCTTCGCTCTTCCTGCTATCCTTCACTTGAGACGCTTGTCCTCGAGAACATCGTTTTTGACCCGAGTACCTCGGTTGATGGCATTGAGGAGTTCATCGTCCGTCACAAGAATAGCTTGCGCCGTCTAGAGCTGCGTTCATGTGCTAGCTATACTCCTTCCATGACGGCCCCTATTCGGAAATGGTCCGAGATCTGGAAACATTTTGCAGATGAGCTCGTCTTTCTCACAGAAATCGCGGTCGACCATGCCAACCAGGGTTACGCATTGCTGGACAATGCCGCTGGATACATCCCACACCCATCACTACCATCGGCAGATCACGAGGACAAAGCATTTTTCGTGCAACTTAGTGATCGAGTGAACTTCCGTTCGAGTCTCGTTTAAGAAAAGTACATTGAACTTTATCTCTTGTATACCCTGCTTTCTCCAGGACAGCTGTGATGCATGTATTTTAGTATGTAGCCCAATATCATCATTAGTTTCCACGTTCCTGCTTCATACCACGTTGCGACTACGTTGATTACACTTGTGTGACCTGTTCGGAAGGACCATGTGTTCGAGTTCTTACCCAGAATGTATCTAGATCCCACACACTTCATGAAAATGATATCACCTGACATCAATCAATGACGCACAAACAGATGAGCCGCACCAGCCATGGATATCGATGAGAATTCATTGCCCATCGGCCAGCCGCGACAGCGGCGCAACACCTTCTGATGAGCCACTAGCAGGTTACAGGTGCGCAGCGCCGAACATCGTTCATGGAAGTCTTCTCCGCAGTCCTGGGACGTGCACAGTGTAAGAAAGATTAGTAGTAGGACAATACGCGATTTCGGAAAACGTGATCCATTCTGGTCTTCCGTTGTTCCGCAGCAGCTTCGGGTTAAAAAAAAAAAACCTTGGGTATATCGCTTCGCCGCAGCAAAACGTGGAGATTTTCCTCGGAGGACGCGTGCTGCGCCTGCGCTCCCCCCCCGTTACGGTGTAGTCTCTTTAGGCCAAATCGGGAGTGTTCCATGTTCAAACACCGCCTCGGCGAATGCAGATACGGCGCTCGAGACGGACGCTCGAGACGGACATCAAATCAGATTGATAGTAACCCCCTCGACTAGCGATCGTGTTGAAACGTTTGTTTTTCTGCCACTGCGCTCGGATCTGGCACGACCCGAGTTGTCAAGTGGATGGACGGATTGAACGAGGTAAAAAAAAAAAAAGGGAGTATCGAGCACAACGATGCCATTCCGCAGCAGCCCCACCTTCTCAAGCTTCGAATGGAATACCGCTCATTCTTTTAGATATCCGCAGCAGGAGAGTGGCAACTCATACATTATCAGAGGTCTTCAGAGTCGAGCTGGGAACAAAGCAACAATTCCAAACTCCGCAGCACTGCAATAATGTTGTCATTAATTCTCCAAATGTTCCAATGATACACAGGACTACCGATAGATGACCTTTGGGCGTGGCTGATGTGAGACCTATCAATGCCACGATGTCAGCACTTTCCCTGCGGATGGCTATCTGACTCGTGAGCAAAGCATAATAAGTATAATGGGCTGGAACCGGCTGGTTTTAGTTGCCGGTCTGGCTAAGCAATATTCAACCGAAAGACCACGACTCCATACCTTGCCTAGAAACTAGCTCGAAAACCAGTCTCGGGCCGAAGGCGCCCATTAACCTAGTTTTTGGCTAGTCAGCATCAGTACTCGACGTTGATCAAGGACCATCTTTCTCAATCAGTCCCAAGCCCATCAATCAAAATGTGGCATGCTGGACGAGCTTCTGCCGCTTGTGTGACATGCTATACGTTCTTGCTGTAAACACGAGTAGCGATGTTCGCTAAGCATGAACCACTAGAACAGAAACTTGTTGTATACGCCACTGTTCGCTTCGAGCGCTTTACGGCGACATATATCCGTGCCGACTACTTCTTGTCCATTGGGACAAGTTTTGGATGCACGGAATTTGACGGATCTCTTCCGCTACATTCTGGAATGTCACTGAAAGGAGCAAGGCAGGCTGTCATCGACCATGTGCTGAACAACGCTACGCGGGAGTCGGCAGTGAGTTTATCCCGAGGTTCGCTTGCGTCCCTTGGGTGCCAAGCTGTCAGAAACACGCGAGAGAGCATCTAATTAGAGCGCAGCGGTCGTGAAATTATGAAAGCTCTTTGTGAACTATTTCTGTTGACAGTACAATGCTTGAGTAGCTATGATTAACAAGCTTGGCGTTACGAGACGTGGTGTGGGGTATCCCAAGAAGTCTGATTTGCAACGAGAATAAATCAGATTGGTAAGATAGTTTAAATTTCTGGGGAATATGAGACGCTTGCCGAGTCGAACGGAATTTTTCACATGCGGGCATACAGGTTACGAGGACGGTCGAAGTGGTTAAACTGAACTGGAATCCGGGGCCTCAGCCCCATGGTCAAGTCCTTGTAGTTGAGCATACTATTCATACAGCCGACCTGGAGAGCACCCAGTGGTGCAAAGTCGTCGAGAGTGGGTATCTTGCTTAAGTCGTAGGTAGGGTTTTTTTTTGTTCCTGAGCTATAGCCAAAGAAAATGGCATGATAAAAAGATTCAAGTTCACACTACGGTGCGAAGTTCATTCTCTTCCCTTTGGTGATACTAATCCCCTTATCCTCACTGTGTAATGCACACTTGCGTCAAGTGCTCCCTGGATCTTTCCCCCAAGTTCTGCCGAAAAAGTAAGCAACGGTGCTGTTCATGTCTTTGTTGCAATTACATGCATGTTTCGTTCGTTCTCTTACCTGGACTGAAAGGAATGCGTTGATTATTCAGGAACTTGACAAAAATTCACTGTTTGTACTGTGCAGTGCATACTGTGACCCAGATCGGGCCAAGAGCCCTGTAACGATGCCTAGTCGTCTGTCGTTCGCGCCATAAGCACCTGTTTAGATACTCACGTATCACCAACAAATCATCAAGCCAAGTCAATGGGCAGTCGTTCCAAAAACGCAGCAATCTGGCGAGCAGATGGTGGAAAGTTTGATGTTGCGAATGTAGTCCCAGCTCTTGACAACGTCGACCGTCGTGCGAATAATTCTAACAGTAAAATCACCATCACTGAAATAAAAGCAGGACATTGACGGGAGATTCATCCAAACCCTAGCTCCTAGGTCATATGAAGACGCCGAGTCGGTGATTCCAAACAAATAGATTGAAAATGCTGCGAGAGAAGTGGTATGTTGTCAAGTATACTACGCTTGCCCGGCGTGCTGAATTAGGTGGCAAGTTACCAAGGGCGCTATATTACGAAGTCAGTGCATCGTCATTTGATGAAGATTTAATTCATTCCCCCTTTTGCAGACTATGCGGTGAGTCGCGGGGAGGACTATAACAACCTCTTTTGAAATTATTATCGATGCCGAACGAGGGCCTGATTGAGATCAGTAACCAATGGGTGCACAATGACTGTTGAAGAAGATAAAAGAATGAAGCAGACTGCTTATAGACTCCATTCATGCGCGTATCTGAAGCAAACCAGATACAAGAGACGGAAATAAGGAGAGTCACTCAACGCAGAAGCAATGCAATCGGGTAAACAGAACCGTCATCCCTGAACGGGTAATAAAAGAGAATGTGACCATGACGATCATGTTCCGGAGCCAGTAAGTAGACAAAGAGACAACGAAAAAGACGATGACATACATGCGCGATCCATTCTGCTGGCGATACAAGGTACAAAGATCAAACAAAACAACATCTCTTCACAATGACTCGACAACCAATACGTAGCCCTTCTTGTGCGTTCTTGTCTCGAGAGGCCGTGCCTGGAGTGATACTTTGATCTTGCGCCTCTCAAACGCGCAATGATTCCAAATCTGTATGAGCGCACGGACTTCCTCCTCTGGGCTCCGTATGAAGAACCGATCGTAGACTGCACCGATGGTGCGTGAGGGAAAGATGCGATGAGAGATCAGCGCTGAGACGGGGACTCGTGACCCAACAGCACTGAGGCCCGCACTCGAGAGACGGGCCGCGATACCGAGGTCCTCGAGAAACCGAACCCAGTCTGCGCGGTCGAGGCCGTGTCCCTCGAGAGTGTTGTAAGGGTAAAGCAGTTGAAATCCGTCTGTGAGTTTATCGCTGACGGGGGGAATGCGAAAAACCGGAAAGTTATGGGATCTGAGACGGATTGGGGAGGGGGTAGAGAAACAGCGTGGTGGTGGGTCGAGGGGCCGTCTGGTGGATGGCAAGGACGATATAGATGAGAGATCCTCGAACCGTGGCTCCCAAGGGGGAGGGGCATCGTCGTCATCGACTGGTTTGTATCGAGAAGACATTGCATATTGCATTGCACACGCACGTGCTACCGTGGTAATGCGCGAATTGTAGACTTCGTCCAAGTCTTGTCTTGTTCTCGCACAGTTGTACACTTCATCGTTTCTTTTTGGTTACAGCCCATCGACAGCCTCGACGACACTCTGCGTAGAGCAGCGACCATGCGTCCACTCACCCTTCATGTTTCCGCCCTCAGCGACGACGAGTATAACCTGTACACCACTTCACTCAATGACTTGGCCGCCGACTCCACCGACAATAATACTGGCTTCTGGGGTGCCACCCGTGTCCGTGACGACACTTACTACGAGCGTACGTCCGTTGGCGTGCGTGAAGCAAGGGCCTGGCTGCGAGGCAGGTACTCTGATCTCCCAGCGTCTGACATTGATGCGGTCAGTTCCATCTCCAGATTGAGTTCGTCCAACATTGACACCTCTTCTACGGTCCTTTTCCGATCCTTTATATAGATCTTTAGATTATTTTGTCCACACATGCTGCCCTCAGATACGCTCACAGGCGGCCAATTCTTTGCTGCATTTCGTCTCGTGCTACACCTCAGGTCTGGTAAAGGGGTCGACCGGACACTCGCGTTCGTTCAAGGTGAGTGGGCCCATTATTTCACAACGATAAAAGCATAAACGTCCCTTCGTTTCTTGTACATGATGCGGCTTCCTTGTTTCAAGCATGCGTAGCATCTCCAAAAGAAGCTAAAGCTCCAGACGCTCCACGACCCCTCTCCCCCCCAAGACGATCTGTTCAAGCGCCTCCGTCACATCCCGATCGTCAGAAAGCACCCCCGCCCGCTACCCAACACACTGAGACAAACCCGTTCATGCGTAAATCGACGGAACACGCTGCTGCGCCCTTGCCACCACCAGATTCCGCGGCGACCCCCGGGCCTCCCCAGCAGCACTTTAGAAAGCTCAGCCACAACCCATTCCTCACTCGCGACAAGCCTGAGGTTGATATAGACAAGACCCCCGTGAATGCTCCAAATCACGGTAAGCTACCGCCACTTCCCCCTCGCAAGCCTTCGTTGCTTGCAGTCTCTTCGCCTCGTCGACCCTCTGAACCTGCGCCAACGCCAATCGCACCCACGGCGAACCTAATAGCACCTTTCGGTCCACCGCTGGTGCCCCTCAAGCCGACCCATGTGATGAGTCCCCTCATGAAGCAGTCGCTTGAAGCGAGTAAACATGCACAGTCAATGAAACGTGCTGAAGAACAACTCGACCGAGAGCGTGTCCTCCAAGTCCTCAAAACTACCTCGTCCAGTTCGTCCGTCAGCAACAACACCCTTAACACACGCACGCGCAGCCTCAGCCCCGCCAAGCAGCTGGCAAAACTGCCCAACGGACATGGTCTTGACTCTGGGTCCGCTGTATCAGACGACGCAACGTACGTGCCGCCGCTGCCACGGCGACGAAAACCGAGTCTGTCCTCGACGGCAAGCTCGGTGCTCTCACTCGAACAAGTGGCGAGTGCAAAATTGCCGTCGTCCATCGCTGCGCCGCGCAGACCGCCACTCCCTAGCCGAGACATGCACACCCACAGTGCCTCGATGGCGACACAGACCGACAGCTCACCTGCCGCCCACGGCCCTGGCCCAATACCGCCCCCAAAGCACCCCCGTCGTCGACCGTCGACCTCAACCGAGCCAACGGTAGACCCGCAGCCGTCCCCTCCGTCCTCGCCCCGCGTCGCCCGCTCTAAATCCGTCACGTCCTCGTCCTCCGCACCGCCTCCACCCCCGCGACGGAAGCGCCCAGAGAGCATGCAGCTGACGCCGACATCGGACATGGGCGACCTCCCCATCTTCCCGCCTGTGCGTGCTTCGACACATCCGCACGCGCGCACGGCATCGTTCCAGGGGCTCTCCCGCCACCTCTCTCTCTCGCGTGACCGAGAGCGCGAGTCGGACGTGTCCCCGATCGCTAACATCCAGCGAACGCTGACGCATCTCCAGCTCAAGGCGCAGCCCAAGCTCGATGCGGTGCGGTACAAGGCAGAGGCGGGGATCAGCAGGCGGGGGTATGTTCACCATACGCAGCTCGGTCCGACGCGGTGGCGCGAGGAAGGTGAACAGGGGTTGATGACGGACACGCGGTGGGCTGCTGCGAATGTGGATCAGGATCTGGATTCGGCGCCGACGACGGACGAGGAGCCGAGTTCGAGTGAGGGTCATGACCAGCGGCCAGCTCTGATCGCCAAGAGCACTGCTCCGCATCGGGATTTCCTGACAGGATCTGACAATCTCAAGTGGCCTGTGGGGGAGGGTTGGAAACCATTATGATATTAAGTATAGATCAGTAAGTGATCAGTCATGGACAGCGATGAAGTGCTAACGACAGCTCTAGAATGCGTGCTGGGATACTTTGGTAGGTATTATGCAGTAATCAATAACAGCAAGAAAAAAAAAGATACCTAGCGATTTGCGTACGCGTAACCCACGAGATAATAGCATAAAATTGGATCGTCATTTTTGAAATGCAAATCAAATTATCTCCATGGGTGGCGGCGTAGCGTGGGTTAGTGGTCCCACCAGTATCACTGGATCTGAGACATGTGGCTAAGCACCCAGATTTCGGACAAACGAGGCGATGTTCTCATACTAGGTTGGCCTTCTTCAGATGTCCTCGTATAATCCCATCGCGTACTGATCCAATGAAGAATGAAACCTCGGCGAGCGACACGAAAGACGGGTCTACATACCAGATAGTAGTGTTTGTGCCGTGGTTCGTGTATCCTGTGTGCAGTGAACCACAACGGTCGTCAGCGCAACTATCCCAAAGGTGTGGGGAGAATGCACGAACAATGACAGAGGTAGGGTATATGTGACATATCCGTGGCTCTGGTGAGCTGTATTTAACAGTATCCTTGAATTTCTGACGAAGGTCTGGGGGTAAAAAAAAAAGTGATCAGTACATCCGTCCCCGTCCACAGCCGTGCGGGTGGCAGTGCGTTGGACGTACACTTAACGACGGATTGGGTGTCGTTGGGGCGGTCCCCATACGAGGGCAAGTACCGGTTCACCATGACACCATTTGAAATCTTTTTCGTCAAGATGTCGACTTTGTTGAGAAAGATGATCAGGGTCGTCTTGGTCAAGAGCTTGGACGAACAAATAGCCTTCCATAGGATGAACGAATCCTCGAGTCGATTCACCCTCGGGTCTTCCTGTAACCGTTCGTCGAAGCACGATATAGGAGCCAAGAAGATTATGGCGTTCACTTGATCAAAGTATGGCAGCCACGCATGACGCTGGTATGAAATCATGATTTGTCAATGACTCCGTTGTCGAACGGAGTGTGGAAGTACCTGGGTCCGCGAACCCCCGACATCATAAATTTTCCACATCTTCGATTCGCCCTCTTGAGAAAAAAAGGCATAAGTTTGATGCGGGCAAAAATCTATATCCGCATACCTCCTGCAACGTCGAGGTCGTGCTCTTGAATATCTAGCGTGCGTAAACGTGCACGGACGATATCGTCGTCTGTTGGTTCATAATCACGAACGGCGAGACGCGCTGCATTGTCTAGGAAACTAGAAATGAGGTGGAAAAGTGAGACGAGATCGACCGACAAAAAGTGGGGTCAGACAGACAAAGTGGCAGACTCTTCCAAGTGGACCGAATCCCTTTCGATTAGTTCGCGAACGACATGGTCTTCCCAGAGCGCCGTGATGTCGTCCTTACAGCTAGCGATAACTTCGGTGACGTCTTGGCTGCTCACGCCATCATGTTTGATATGCTTGTGGGAGCTCTCGGCATCGCCTATGCGGGAAGCCTGCAAGAAACTCCTCCAGTTGCGAGACCGAACATAAAATTCGGTGGACGGCCTGGGTGAGATCCAGGGTGAATTGGGCGGTGAGTGGCCCAGGACATCTTCCTCTTTTATACCGAGCAATCGTTTCAAGTCGTTCTCGACACCGTTGAGGGGTCCAAGTCGAAGTCGAAGTCGAGTATGTTTGTCCGAAAAAGGGAGAGGATCTTCCTCGTCATCATTGTTGATGGCATCATGCATTGCGGAGAGGATCTTGTTCACGGATTGTACAAGGTTGAGTTGCAAGACGGTTCTCCAGGAGGCGCGTTCTCGGACCCACTTGTCCGGAGCGAATTGCATACGAAAATCTGGAATACATTGTCAGCACACGGCGAAGGAGTGGGTCAAAGTGGTTGTCACGAACTCTTGAGGGTGGTAGATTTACCTGTTGGCCCGGAGAGAGGGTCAGCATGAGAACGGAGATGCGATAAACGCCTATGGTGACTAGAAAGCTTACCAGATTCGCTTTGGCCGAGTAATAGGATTTTCACCATCTGTTCTTGCTTCTTGTAGGCAACTTTTTCAGTGCGGAGTCCGTCGTCGATCTGGTCGCTGATTCTCTGAGCTTCTGCTTCACGTTCTTCGCGAGCGGCCCTCTCCGCTGGAGTTTCATTGGGGGGTGGTGCGGTGACGACGGCGAGAGGGTCTGAGGAATCGTAGTGGAACACCATTTCGTGATGTTGCTGCTGAGAGGGGGAATGGAACGCTTTGCATTGCAGCTACAGCCTGGTTTGTAATATTAGAGAGTGTCAGAATCCCCGACTGTTTGTTTGTTACCAGTTCACATTAGGAACGGCTCCAATTGAGGCTAGTTGTTCTTTCCACGCACTGTCGTAACCCCGGATACGACCTGTTCATCAGGGATGCTGTGCCTTGTGAACGTGAACGACGCCTCTGCTCGTTGCACACGGGTCCCGAGAGCCGTGGATGTGAATGCAGGACACTGCATGTCTACGTTACAGTGCACATGGCCACTGTTTACTACAGAAACGCGTTTTCGACGGGGCCTCAACGCCAACACCTTTGTTTCCTCTTCGGTATATGTACTAACGCCTTCGCGGCTCTCGTTAGGCGTAGTTTCATAAATGAAATCACAGAGCTTGTCAGATCTGTTCTACCACACATTGAATAGACGGTCACGTACTGACTACACCGCCTTTCCGACAATTCAAATGCCTGCTCAGCACGTTCCTGCCCGCGGACAGTGGAGCAGGCTGCCCTGAATTGATACAACACTGCAAAGAATAATGTCAAGTAGGCTACTCACCCGAGCGTGCAGTGTTGTCTAAATCATCAGTAGCCTTAAAACACCCTGAAACGTTCCACCACCTCTCTCGTTCAGGCACATCCTTCGGCCCATAGGTTGGTCCATTGCTGACAGAACATCCCGCCAAACGTAACAGTTCGGCCGCTAAAAGAGTAGGTTAAACCCGACAAAGGATGGCCCTATCAACACCACCAGACCCTGCTTCCGACGTTATCGGAAACTCCAAAGTCAAATCTGCGAGATTCAATCACATGCTCACGATAGCCTTCCGACAGGGTAGCTGCAAGCAAGCGATGTCCGGGGTATGCCAGACCAGCACCCTGACAATGAGTACAGTAAGTCAACCAGCTCAAGCGGCAGTGCGCATTATGCGGTTGGTGCGCTTTTGGAACAAAAACCTAACACAGGGAACATCGGCATCCGAGATTTGACACCCCAACCTCGTCTACGCGGGGCGACGATCGGCACCTAATATGATTCACAGTTTGGGTGGGCCGATGCGCGCATCTGAGTATACGCTTGCTCACTGCCTCCCCTATCGCTGATCAGTGCACACTTCGGAACGACATCGTACTACCTACCAACATCGTTTGCTCATCACCACAACAGCATAATAGGGACTTTCAACAATCACTCACCTTAAGGTTTTGACTCTCCGCTGAATTGCTGCGTGACGAAATGAAGCATCGTAATATGCAATACCACCCGCGGAACCTATTAAATGCGATGGCCGGCGGTCCGTAGAGAGCATATATGCGGCGCGGTGGTGGCAGACGACAGCTCCGAGCCACTAGGCGGCCAATCGGTTAACGTTTAACCGCCTGACCTGCCTCTGCGTCTGTGGGATACAGGTAGACAACGAAGGGGGTCGCCCCAGCTAGACAATGGTTGAACTCGACTGCGCCGGGTGGACATGGACGTGAAAAGAAAAGGGAAGAAAAGGAGAGGCTCTCATTACGACGGTCGGAAATTGAATCTACGTAGTGTAAAAAAACATAAAACCTGCTAAAAGTAGGAACATACAACGTTCACAGCAGGGAATCTAGTTTCGAAAGCACTTCCAACACTCCCGCGATTAACTCGAATCCAAGGTCATCCTCGCCGTTCATCTCTCGTTTTACTTCCTGTACGAGACCAAGCACGCTTTCGCGCCCGCTGGGTAACGCATTCCCCATGTTAATCCTCGCTGTTTCTCGCCTCCGACCACTCGCCGTACCGGGGCCGGTGTTACTGCCAAACGGCCAACATGCAAACTCCGCCAACACCTCATCACATCTTTGAAAAGCAGCTTCGCGATCCTCGTACGTTAGCCGGCCAAACGCATTATCAAGAACGCTTGCTGCATATGCTGCACAAGCGAGGCATACAGCACGCGTGACTCTGCATTGGGTGCCTTCCTTGTCAAGCGCGCTCGGTGGGATGGTAGACGTGCCCGCCGTCAAGAGCGATACGACACGCGTGATGATAGATTCTTTGGTCCGGAAATCAGCAACCGGGTGAGTGGCCATATCGAAAAGTAAAAAATTTCGCTTTTCTGTACGGAGCACGCCTTTATCAACGAGGCCCTTTGCAAGGCGCTCCCGAACTTGCTTGAGTTGGTATCCGATTTTCATGACGTTCCATGTTTCTCCTGAAACAGCCAGTCAGCGACCCTTGTGTATGGCAGAGACGGGGTCACATAGCAAAGGCACCTTATAGCCTGCCTGCATCGGTGCTCGAGATACTTACCACTCAAAAGGTCGATCCAACTGTTTATTGTGAACTTGTTATTTTCTTGCGCCTTCATCATCTTGAGCGTCTCGTCGAGTATCGTCTCCCCAGTGTGTCTATCATCGATGACTTCCACTAGACGGTCGGGTAGTGGACTCTTCCGTCGATTTACGTCCTTGACAAGTGCTACCCGACGACGAAGCGCAAGCTCAATGAGTATGCAACCCCGGAGAGCGTACGAAATGCTGTCGTTCCAAAACGAGAGGTAGCCCTGGCGAACAATCAATCAGTACTCAACACGACACAAGCAACAAGCCAATAAAGCGATGCGTCCAACTCAACCACATAGGTTTGCATGAAACAAAAAACACCTAGCGAAATGATCGGCGCTTGCGCTTGCGCTGCATGTATAGCTCGCACGAGTGCTTGGACGTGGAAACGAAGATGTCATGCTACGTACATGTTTGTCTTTCAGGCCCAACAAAAGAACTTCTTCCATGATGGTGAGACGGGGCATTTTGCCACCGCGACTGTCTTCTCTGTCTTGATCAAGGTCGCGCGGGTCATATGCAATTTTGTTCCCGCCTTCGAACGCAGAGCCCGCATGAGTGGACGGTGAACCGTTGGATGTGGTGCCGTTCACATGCCGACTTGAACTAGGCAGATCGTCACCAGCAACGGAAGAAGTGGAGGTTGTTGCTACACGTCGTCGAGAGAGCCCAGCGGCGGTGTTCATCGTCCGACGACTCGCATAAAACGAGCACCACGAGTCGAATAGTAGAGGTAAAAGGAGAAGCGCAAACTAGAAAAGCTCAAGGAAAAAACAGCTGACGACGCTGTGGAGGAGAGCGTTCAAAACTTGCCTAGGTAACTATCACACGGCCCCTTTGACAGCACCACGACTAGCTAGCCAGTACAACTTCAAGCTTGCTAATTCGCAAGTCTCTCAGGTCAAGTCTCTCAAGTAGACTTCCCACCCACTTCTAGCACGAACAACGGCTGTGTAGGGGGTTCGTATGACGTTAGGTTCGCTCTCTCGTTCTATGGCGCTGTTCAATGCTGTTACACATCTCGACACCCACAGGAATTTTACCTTCATTCCCCTTCAATCAACAGTCACGTTGAAACATATATCATTGCTCAGCGCTGAGGCGTAATCTCCGTTCGTCCTCCTATTTCTTCGTCCGATCCGCCCGCTCGCTCACGAGGAACGACAGCCCTGCAGGATCTGCCGCGTCATACGGACTTCTTAGTCTGGGATTCAGATTTCGGTTGGATCGCCTCTGAACTTCTAGTGTGAGAGGATGCCACGTCATATAATTTGTGATTCAAGCAAAGGCCTGTATCCTTGCTCGGGTACCGGCCAATGAAGTCCCCCGCATAGTCTGCGGTCATAATCATGAGAGTCGACATCCAAGATCGCCCCCTTATTCCCACTGAGTGCTACGGCGACTTCGTTTATCAGTTCTTGGTCCCGCGACATCCCACGTCCTGGGTTCTGACATCCATTCATTCACGGAGATGATGTTGCAGCCCATGTGCCCTGCACGTGACTGGTATGATTTGTTGACCTTGATGTGGACTCAATGTCAGACTCAGTTGAGGTGATTCTGTTGGGTATTTTTGCCCCTCAAAGATTTCAACTTTTTGTTTTTACGACGTCTTATGTTACTAATTTATCAAGGATTTGGTATCTTTAGGTTGAACTGACATATCCGTCACCTCCGCCCTTTGCCCACCGTGGAAATTCAATCAAGTCAAGGTGTTCTCATAAAAGAAGGTATTTCCCGGTACATCGCTTCTCTCGACACACGAGGAAGAGTGGAGCCGCTATCGCGCTTCGCATAAAACTCGGGGCATATAAGTAGCTCGCCCCTCCATCCTCGAGGCACTTCCCGCGGCTCTTGCCCCGTGTGCAGGCATACGACGACAGGATCCACAGTCAGATCCGGACACAGAATTTTCGCCTCAGCTCTCGTGTTCACCATTTGTACGGTCCTCCCTCTATCTTGTCCTCGAACTCCCCCACGTCTTGCTTGGCCCGTCCTTCCGTTCGCTGCACACGCTGCCCAGCATTTTTCTCGGTATGTCTTCCACTCGAAGTCGCAACAAGGTGAGGCACGATGTCTGTCTGTCCGCTCTCATCCATTCATTTTTATGGCCAGTATTGTCTCTCACTGGATAACACATCAAGCTATGCTTCCAGTAACACCATTCACCTCAATCGCTGGTCGGAAGTCGTCCCTCCCAAGACAGCATTAACGTTTGCGGCATTATGGGATCCGGAGGAGGGAATGGTCACGTTTTCTGGCGCAGCGTTACTCGAGTCTGAAAGCTTGTCGGGCATACCACCCCACCCTGATGTACTTGACGACGATAATCATTCACAGTACAGCTGCATCGATCAAGATTCAGATCGATGTTCAACCACGAGCGAGAGCACCACGATGTTAACGACGTTCCAGGACGCGTTCAAGGCATTTTTGCACCGTACCCCTTTACACTCGCGAGAGCACCTCCACACGAAGGAAGGACAAAGCACGCCAGGCAATGGTTTGCAGGCGCGTGCCTCCTCGACGTTTGATGGACTAGATGTATATTCCCACGATATTCAGGCCAAACCAATGCGATCCTTGCAGTTGTCCTGCATCGATCTGTTGGACATTGAGTCCTCTTTCCGCACACCATCCGCCTTTGGGAGACTCAGACTCCGGTCCGACCTGATGCTCGATTCGTACGCAGAAGAGAGTGGGAGCAGACCCCTCCAATTGGTAAGTTCATCTCTAGCCTGCATAACAGTGACTCATCGGTATCGCCCCTTCGGTCATTTTTTGTACTCTCTCTCTCTTGAATCAGAAATCACGCTTTTCGACGACGACGACCTCCACGTCCAATTATGTTGATGTCACAGCTGGCAGTTTGCAGCTCATGCACACTTCGGAGACAACCTATGTTCCCGGGCCGGAGAGCGAACGTGTTTCCCCTGCCAACTCATGGCCGTCTTTACCTCAGCGCCGACGTCTTCGCAAGCGTCGACCCAGAGACAGCGATTGCATCACGACTGTGACCACCATCCCGTCTACCCCTCGAAGAATTACCCGAAAGACGTCCATGTCGCCCGTCTCCCCACCCCCAACCGCCACAACGTCCCACACGAGTGCCACCTTGGTCTCGCGACGCGGCCGACTCTCTCGCCAGATCGGTGTGCCCGTCGTATCAGCACCACCGGGGACCCCGCCGATCTCGGTACCGCCACCGGCGACACCATCCCCACCCAAGAGCCCGCGGCTCAAGTTACGTTTCACGCTCCTGCCGAAGCGCAAGTCACGCCAAACCTCTCCTGATTCGGACGGGTGGGTGTTTATCGAGGTCACGCCGATCATTCAGCAACGCTATATGGCCGACCTCGGCTGATTCGTCTCAGGGTCCGGTGTTGCGCGCGTGCGCGCAGAACGCACCCACGGGTGGATAATGTACGGGCAATTTATAGACCTTGTTTCTTTATGTGCGCCGTTTTGAGGCGCGTTTCAGGCTTGGGCGGATTTTTTCTTTCGGGGCGTTCCGGTCCCCTCCCTTCATTTATCAAGGTTCTTTTTTTTTTTTTTTTTAAAGACACGGTTTCGAAACAGACTCACGTGGTAACCTGTGTGTTTGCTCGAGGTTTCCCCCGTTTCATCGTAGACGCTTCTCTTGCCTTTTTTTTTTTTTCCCAGCGCACGGGCCTCTACACTGGACCAGATATACAATACCAAACCAGTACCGGCACTTTTTATGTTTCTTCCAGCTAAACCGACGCACTACGCACTGTCTCTTTTTCGTTTCCTCTCCCATTCCGGAACATTGAACGCGGGTCCATTGTATCGCTAATGTGTAGATAATACGACGGTACTTTATAAAGAAATCCAGATGGTGCCTTTTTTTTTCTTCTTTTTTAGGGTCGTCCGAACGGCGACTGTTTGAAAGAACAATGGTCCATGCATCCATCTGATATTAGAAAAAAAGAACAAAAAGGAGTTATTACAATGTATCGCCGGATCCGATCTCCAAGGACAGACTGCGACCAAGGCCCGTGGTCTAGGAGAGCGGCGGTGCGAGAACAAAAAAGGAACGACAAGAACTACAGTATCGATAAACGCGGAGGGGGCTTTTGAAAGGAAAAGACACGAAAAGAAGAAATCCTAGATGCGCATGTCGCCATAAAGATTTGTGAGCGTCAGAGTTCTTAGAGCAAGACTGAAACAACATGGCGGTTATAGTTGACCATATTTCGAAAGCATCCTTTTTTCCCCCTCTCCTTCTCTCTAGTCTTGCTACTATGATGGGTAATAGTCTACATCCCAGTCCTCTGTATCACGCGTCGTCAACGGGACATCACGGCAACATTGTGGTTGTACCACATACCTTCCGTTATGCCTCGCCATCCAAGGTATAAGGACGCTACGGCCGCCGTCTCCAATAATGTCGCAATAAACGATCCATCAACTTTCATGGATGAGCCCTGGCGACGGTCACTTGATGAGACACTGCTTTGCTAATTGAATGATAGTGACGTACGCGACATATAACTTTGCTCAGGAGGAGGTAATCCAGCTGGCTGAGAACGAAGAGGATGCCTGATATGACATAATACCATGCTGGTCGGAATTCGTTGAGGACGATGAGCACAATGTACAGCATCATGCCAAAGTACACGAGAGCGGCACTGGAATGCAGGGTCGTCTCAGGTCCGATGTGAATTCGAAAGGAGTGACAAGATAGACATACGCGCCAGGCCATATGCTCGTCATCACGAAGAGTGGTATACTGTTAAGCGCTTCCTGGGGATTTGAGGGTCCAAAAGCGTGATTAAACAACAGTGCGACATCGAGGGATATATATGTGGTCGCTACAAAGAAAAAGACACTGATGATGCCAAAAGGCTGTTTGAAACCAGCTGAGCACCAAAACAGTGGTAGAAACGGGAACGCAACGTACTATCAGGGAACTCAGAGTGCCATCTTCGACGACCTGTGTTGCCACAATTGCATTCCCTAGTAAAGCCCAGAACAATGTGGCGACAAGGCCGGCATGAATAGATGTGAGTATGACCAAGGCCTTGGTTCCTTGTTGGATGACGGAGCCATTGGTCAGAATTTGGAATATCAGCGTTAGAAGGTATAGACTGAAAAATATGCGAAGCTCGGAGCGTCCTGGTAAAATTAAACCATGTGAGTGATAGGAAGACGAAAGGGATTGTGAGACCAGAAAACGAGGCACCATCACGGGTCAACGCGGAACGTTTTTGAAGGGATGAGCCAAGCAAGAGAACACACCGACTGCGGCCTTTCTCCGACTGGAGAAAAAGAGGAGGGCGGCGACCACGAAAATGCTTAGGCCACAAGTGATAATGTTGGCAACATTTCCGAGTGAACCATCCGTCTGCACCAATTGTATGCCACATTGCGGGTTGACACCGACAGGCGCTGTGGCCGGATTTGCAGACAAACCAGTGAGAAGGGCAGCGTCATTTTCGAGTACCTGATCGAAGCAATCGATCACATTGGCAAGGCTTGCGTGGTGGAGAGTGAGGCTCACCTGCTTGTAAAAAAGGTTGCACCAAGTATATGACGGTACTTCAGAGCAAAGAGTTGAGAAATCGCCGAAGTGCATGTTTGGTATGGATGAGGAGAATGCAACAAGTTAAAGGGAATTTACAAGACAAGGAAAGAACACGCGTCAGTTCCGTTTGGGGTGGATGGAAGGAGTCTTGGACGGAATCCAAGGAGGTATGAGCCAGTGCACAGCTAATCTCTTGTTGATGTTGATGCGTTCGTATGAGTTGCCAAGCAAGTTGGAACACAAATAAATCAATACAAAAGGACCGAGTTTCATGACGACGAGGGCAAGGCGCTTACATGTGAGAGGTGTGTTAGCGTTGAAATTTGTTGGTGCGGGTGCGACAACAAGATGAACGATAACAAAGGGTACACGTTGATAAAAAGGACCTCGTAGAATGAAGAAGAAGAAGAAGAAGAATCTTTGCTCCCTCCCACATCTCGGGTCCATGAGCTTACGTAATACTGTAGAACATGATGAGACGCTCGTTGCAAAACACCAGTGTTTCAAGTAACCTTGATTGAGTACTCGCACATCCTATACCGCGCCTAATCAGTAGAACACAGAAATAATTTGTGGAGAGGATAGTTTCAGGCACACAAGATACGAGTGCCTCAGGGAGGGCAATTAAACAGGAAGAGTAAAATGGTCGCGCGAGTGATCAGGCTTGTGAACGCAGTTCTGAATAGTCTGGAAACGACAAGGGTGAGATGAAATTAGGCAGGACGGTCTGAATCGACTTGGCTAGGACACGTTTGGGTTTACCACCGGGAAGACATTCGGCATATCTCATGATACCTGGTTTCTATCCCAGACCCATAGCAGACTGAGTAGGTTAAGATGAGGTATTGCCCATCGTTTCGTCATGCGGCAAGGAACAGGTGGGGCGAAGATCATGGACTCCAGAAAACTGCCGGGGATGCACAATGGGACAAATGGACCTACCTAGCGGCAAATACTCGGAGCCATGGCAAGGATAAAGACGTAACCTTGATCAGGAAACATGACCGGGCACACGGACATAGTAGAATGACTTCGGCTGATGACGGGATCATCCTATGAGGCAAACTGTGGAAGGCATGTGCACGAATGTATAACAAATTTTTTTCCCGAGTGATTTCATCAACTTCTCAGCTGAGCCCAAGGAGATGTTTCGTTGGCAGAGTCCGATGGTTACCGGTTAGCCTAGGCTCAACAGAACAAATCGCTGTGGATATCGCGATCCATACACCGAACGACATAATTTTAAAATGCTGGGGGGCTAAGACATCATTTGCCTACCCCAAACGTCGTTCGAAGGAAAGGCCAAGAAAAAAAAAAGCATGCCGCGCCGGGATGCGCTCAATTGCCTCGGGCAAATTTGCCCACTCCGTTGAAGTGGTCTTGAACAGGTTCGCTAGTTGCGTTATGCGAAGGAACAGGTCTCTCATGAACTGGTTCGAATGATCGTCGAATCTCGCTAAGAGCGTGAGATCATTGAACTCCGCGTATCCCCCGAATGTCCCTGCGGCAACAGGTATTGTTAGCACAAAGTCCGTCGTCCATTTTACCCCCAGAGGCACCATTACTCAATCCTGTGAGGTCATGGATAGATTGTGTTTGTTCGCGTACACCAAGAGATTAATCAGAAAGAGCGGATTTGCTAGGCTACATTTCTGAAGATTTTCGGGTGGCCAAGGGGGCTTATGTGGGCGTCGCGAGCCTTGATAACCCGAGCTAAGCCAACAAGGTGGCCGGGGTAGATCGCTAAGCACTCATCTCTGTTCTGCTCTGTTTGGGGAAGTGTGCCTGGGTAGCGTGTTATACACCAGGCAAGCGACGTAATATACGCCCTCCAACTCAATGTGCCGTTGCTGATCGCAGTCAACTCGCCCACATAGGGTTAGTGCGGTCCTGTGCCATATTCATCGATTTGCGCTACTGCATGCATTCGAACTGTGTAGACAAGCGAAAGTAAGTGGAGAAGCGTACACAGTATGACTTCCGAGTGCCTGCCAAAACACATGGTACAACGCACAAAGTCATGGGCCGCTCAAGAGAATTACCGTGTCGTTTTATTACCGTGTCGTTCATTTTAACCTGACGCTGACTCGATTGCGCAGCTGACGAACGCCGTTGTGCGTAATCGGTGGGTTTATAAACCGCTAGCCCGGCGGGATCACTCCGCAACGCCTCTGTTATCGACATCTTCGTCTTGTGTCTTCACACTCCTATGACCACCCCCAAAGTTCACTACCGCCAGCTTGGCAAGTCTGGTCTGCGCGTTTCTGTTCCCATCGTAAGTTTAATGTGAAGTGCTGAAATATGACTTGTATCTACTACGGACCCTGACCAAACGTGTTATCCGGCATCATCATAGCTGGGGGCCATGAGTTTTGGTTTATCAAAGTGGGGTGTACGTATCCTCTCTTCACCGCACCGTGGGATCGCTCACTGTTGTCACCCAGCCATGGGTCCTTGAAGAAGGGCCGTCCCTCGAGGTCATGAAAGCCGCTTGGGACCTCGGCATCAACACGATCGACACAGCCAACATCTATTCCCATGGTGAATCTGAACGTCTTGTGGCCAAGTTCATCCGAAAGGTATTTCAGCGATCTCGCCGCTCCTCCCCGATTTCCGAACATTTCTCATCGTCCCACACAGCATCAAATACCCCGTCACCAGATTGTGATTGCAACCAAGTGTTTTGGCGCAGTATCAGAAGATGTATCCCTCCACTTTGTACCCAAGGACGATCGAAGATATATCAACCAGCGCGGTCTTTCCCGCGCGGCCATCTTCAACGCAGTCGAAGCCTCGCTTGCACGCCTGGAGACCCCCTATCTTGATCTCCTTCAAATCCACCGATACGACCCTGAAGTCCCCGCCGAGGAAACGATGAAGGCACTCCACGATCTCATTCAGAACGGAAAAGTGCGTTACATGGGTGCGAGCTCGATGCGATGCTGGCAGTTCGCGCACCTCAACGAAGTGGCGAGCAGGAACGGCTGGACCAAGTTCGTCAGCATGCAAGACGAGTACTCGTTGCTTTACCGCGAAGAGGTAGCGATCCCTTTTCGTGAGTCGGTTTGGTGGTCGCTGATCTCTGATCTCACCCAGGAACGCGAGATGTTGCCATACTGCAAATTCAATGGGATTGGTGTCATTCCTTGGTCACCACTCGCATCAGGGGTGCTAGCTCGCGCTCTCGGCACAGAAACCGTTCGTCTCGAGCAATCCAAAGGCCAAAATTTTGAAAGAAAGATTGCAGAGTGCGACAAGGTTATCATCAGCCGGGTGGAGGAGGTTGCGAAGAAAAAGGGCGCTACGATGGCTCAGATTGCACTTGCTTGGGTCTCGCAGAAGGTCGTGAGCCCGATCATAGGTGTTGGCTCCATCGAGCGACTGAAGGAGAACACCGTGACTGACATCACGTTGACGCCGGAGGAAGCAGCCTATCTGGAAGAACCGTATGCACGCCTCGTTTTCTCAGTCTTGCCTCTGTTTGAGCTTGCTTATAGATATCAGCCAAAGCCTATTCGCGGTCATCGTTGAAAGCAATGCGGAGTAGATGTGTACCCTTGTATCTTAGCTAACATGAAAGTGCGTGAATTATGGAAAAAGAGTGTCCTAAAGGTACAAGTGCGGCGAGATCTTGGGATTCAAGTAGCTGGGTCATGTAGTACAGCGAGAAGAAACCGACCGTCTGTCGACATCTGCATTAACGTCGCGCCGCTGTCAAGGGAACAAGCATACCTGGCGAGATCATAAGCTCATGTCGTCTTGTTCGGATTCTCATAAACCGAATCTGATCCTGAACAGCGACGTCGGCCACGATGAATTTTGCACGAAAATCAAAGGAGAACAAGACGAGCACGCACCCCCTCGTTCTCTTCACCGCTGACCTCTTCCAGCCCCACCTGCACGCTTTCGACGATCCGTGCAATCACACTCGCGTATTTTTTCCCCTGCTCGCCCTCAAATACGACACCAGAGTGTCGGATAATGGACACCTGCTCGCCGCGTGAGAGTAGGAGGTAGCCGAGGACGGAACGATGCGATGAGAGCAGTGCCAGCGTCTGTTCGAGTTCTGGTGGCATGGGTGTGTGTGCGGCGTGTGTGGTCTGTGCACCCGGTGTCGATGTTTGAAACCGTTCGGGTGAAGGAGGATTGATGGCTGGTGCAAGAGAGGTGCCCATGTCGAGCGATGACTATCGATTGTTCAAGACAAGACACTGAGTGGGCTACTAAAGATGGAAACTGCCGGAGCTTGACCGAGACGATGACAACGTTGGACCCTCATATTCCACAGGATCTGCAGCACGGCGTACGCGTCGTCGTCAGGACCAAGTATGGGCCCATCAGGGGGGGTCGGACAACCAACGGGGCCGCGATATTCCTAGGTACGTGAGTACCGTGCCAATACCGAGCTACTAAGCTCACTGGAATTACCCAGAGGTTCCGTATGCTTTGCCACCCGAGCGTTTCACAGACCCACAACCGCTGCCCGAAAATTATCGCTACGAGGATAAGGACTACATTTACGAGTCCAAATGCCAGTAGAGTGGCTTGCTAATCGTACACACCCGCTTCTTCACGGAAACTCACGTCATGCATAGATTGCCATCAGCCAGACAACCATGGACAGGCCGCTGGTTCGTGCTCAGCTTCAGATTAATTTTAGAGCACCACCATCGAATGTTTGACAGGTGCTCCACCGGAAACTATCAACGGTCTGGGTAAACCGTCGGAAGACCCGTAGGTCGGATATACGGATTCCCACATCCACTGACTGAGAGAATGGTCAGCCTTTTTGTAAATATCGTGTCTCCGTCGCCCTTCACGTGCGAGTCCAAATTTCCCGTCAAGGTCTTCATCCACGGAGGGTATGCTCCCCTGTCCTTGTACCGATGGCATCTCGATCAAGGGAAAACACGCTCAGGTTCCTCCAGTTTGGTTCTCCACACGGTCTTAGCTCTCAGGCGCAATATGTTGCTGAAGAACGTTCTGAAGTCTGGGTTAACATCGGATACCGTCTTTCGGTGTTTGGTTTCCTTGCGTGCGACGAGCCCAAGATCGAGGGAAACTTTGGATTCAAGGATCAGTGGCTCGCACTACTGTGGATTCGAGAGAACATTGCTGAGTTTGGAGGTAATAAACTGTGTGTTTCGAACCGAACACGGACTTATAAGGATCTGTGCAGGGGATCCAGATAACGTACAGCTTACTGGGCTATCGGCTGGTGAGCGACGAGAATGTTTCAAGTTCGCGAGATATAATAATTGGCTCGTTGGTGTCCACAGGCGCTCATTCTATCCACCAGATTCTGCATCACATTTCCCACCTCCCTGAGGGTCAGAAGTCTCCGATCAAGTCCGCGATTCTCCAGTCCAACGCGATAATGTATGTGCGTTCTTTCGAAACTAGTTAAATGACTTCATCTATGCCTCCACTTTCACACAGCTCAACCCCCAAGACGCCGGCCGAGCTTCGTCCACAGTATGAGGCGCTTTGCCGTGTGCTTGATCTCGACCCCGCGTCGCCCACGACCCTGGCGACCCTCCGCGACCCATCACTCGTCCCCCCGACCAGGCTCCTTCATTTCATCGAGACGGACAAGGTCGGGATCAAAAACGGAACGTTCCGAGGATGCCTCGATGGTACATGGCTCCCGACCAGCCCAGACCCAATGACCTGGCAGCGCACGGGCAATCTTGCTCGCAAGCTCCGGGAAAAAGGCGTGACAAGCATCGTGATCGGAGACCTCTCCGAGGAATGGTACCTCTATGCAATCGCGCACACTGTGCGCAGACGGAACGACGTGCTCCAGAACCTGCAGCGGTACTACCCGCCCGGTATCGCGGCGCGTCTCGTGGAACAACACAGGACACTCCCAGAGGATGCAGATGCGGAGGAAGTGGCAAAGTGGATGGGTGAGATTTTGAGTGACGGACAAGTGTATTTGCCTGTACGCCTGTTCGTGCGCGACTTTTACGCCGCGGGGTTCCCGGTGTTAAAGTATGAGATTGGGTGGACGCCTGAGCAAGCGAGGGTAGAAGGTGAGAACAAACGTTTGGAGCACCCTCCTTGTGATTTCGTCGCGTTGATGTCTCCGACTTTTTTCGGGTAGGGTTCGTGACGCACGCGACGGATCGTTGCTTCTGGGCGCTCCGTGTCTCGATCTTGACTGCTTCAGATAAGAAAGTGGCGATTGCTTGGTTGGATGCGATTGACAACGAAGTCGAGGCTTTGGAGCGCGAGGGGAAACCTGTGCGACCACTCAAGCAGACGCTCACGTTGACGGAGGAGCGACAGATCGTATGGCAAGGCGATCGGAAATGGGATCAACTTATGAGTATCATCAAAGTCCTACCTGGAGAAGGTATGCAGCAACGAAATCCTTTTGTTTTGCTGTACACTGATGCTTGGATTCGTGCTTAGCATGAACATGGGAGATGGATTTCGGAAGCATCGTTGTAATTGTATCTCGCGTTTCTGGCAGACAACATTTATTGGCGGCTCTCAAATGTACTGTGTCGAGCGCCAAAAGAAAACCTGTGCGCCAGTTATTCTTCTGGAAAAAAATGCTGGGAGTCAATGTACGAACGAGTATATAACCGCGTTGCCAGTGGGAAAGGCTGAAGAACGACGGAATGAACAAAAAGCAGGAAGAAAAGATCAATCTACACGAATTGCCTCTGCTTCAACAATCGTTTCCGGATGCAGCAATTCGGCGAATGTCGCGATGGTCTGATCCTCTCCAAACTTATCAACAGTTCCGTCCCAGACACGATCGACACACATGCGCTCATCATCCTGACTGCCCGCAAACCCCCTCGGCGCATTCTAATTCACGGAGAACAACATCATCGTCATTACCTCTTCCGAGGGCTGTCTGTTGTTCTGTAGTCAACACATCTCATTTTCGGTCTCACTTGGTAGATTGTCTGCAGAACTCGCATCACCCAGGTCGTCTTTAAGCTTCATCCCTATCCGGCCGAGTATTATTTGTCAGAATGTCGTCCCAAGATACCGACTCAAGCTTGGTACCCAATTCAGAGTCTTCCTCCAGCTGAATTGAGTGAAAATTTGCATATTGCGTAAAACCAACAAGTACTTTATGGAGGCAATACGTTCATCGCAGCCAAGCAACGTACGTCTCCTCATTCTCGCCCCCCGTACTGATCTCGTACCAACACCGAAGTCTGGCGCCAGCTGGTACCAATGACACTCAGTAGGGAAGCGTTAAAACGGTTTAGGCTGGAAAAGGTATGTCAAGAACAGCATGTAATTCTGACCCGTACCGCTCCAGTTGTGTGATCCGATCGCTGCCGCAGCAACCGGGGAGGAAAATTGCTTGCAACTCTGCTGCAGGCTCTTCTGTGCGTGGGTTTTACGACGCTATCGTTGCTCTTTGATCCCTTTCAAGTCTAGGAAGGGCGCTGTCTTCGGCAAGGTGATAGCTGATTGACTCATACCGGGGACGATGTACTCATCATTTACCTCAAGTCAGTCATGATACTCGGTTTTCTCTGGGATACCCTTCGAGTCCCGTCAACACCGGTCCCTATCGATGGGGTAGCGTTTGTGGTGTATATCCTTCCTCCGGTTACTTGCGACTTCATACTGGGGACATTGGCTCTCATGCCTGGGACGCGCGTCGCACGGGTTGCAGTGTTGTCCATCTTCGCTCCTCTAGCATTGCGCGCAGTAGCTTCCGTGGACATGTCGCTCGGCAAGCCTGAGCTAAAATTGGCTCAAGGTTTGTTCGTCGTAGGTGATATCCAACAGATTTTCTACACATCAGAACTCAGCGGTTTATTTGCAGGTCAACACGTTCATCACCGCTGGCCGTGCACTCGATTGGGCGTTAACAAAGGAACCTCTGGTGCGACAGTTCCGACCCGCCAATAGCAGCCCGTCAATCATCATGGACGCTATTGACTTGTTCACAAATATGCGTGGTCTTGGCTGGAACTGGTCACATGGCTTACATATCCCGCAGGACAGACGTCCAAAGAAACGTCTTTCGTTCGTTCGCTATGTATTCCTCTCCGCGGTTGTGCACGCATGCGTGACTGGTGTGTCTTCTCAGGCAATCCTATTCCTCGCCACCACCGGATCCGGTACGAAAGAATTGACCGTCTTTGATAAATCCCTTCCTTTCTTCTGGCGATATCTCCGGGCGAGCGTTATGACAGCTTTGACGGGGATCACGAGCTACGCTTGCATGCAGATGAATTACGATCTAGGCACCGTCGTCGGTGTCCTTTTCCTGAATCAAGACCCGGCTCAATGGCCTCCCGCATTTGATGCGCCGTGGCGTGCCACGTCGCTGATCGACTTTTGGGGTCGCCGGTGGCACCAATGGGGTCGACGTATGTTCCTCTCTCTAGGTGGCTACCCGCTGTCAGCCTTCTTTGGTCGGACGGGCATCATTCTCGGTGCGTTCCTCGCATCCGGTGTCGAGCACGACGTCATGCTCGTCGGAATGGACCGTCGCGCAGATCTCGGAGGCATGTTTCTCCCTTTTATGATGATGGCCCCTGGGATGCTTGCCGAGCGCGCATTTTATCGGTTGACGGGAAAAAAGGTGGGTGGCGTGGTTGGGTGGGTGTGGACGATGACATGGCTTGTGTCGTGGTTTAGCTTCGCAGCGGATGCGTGCCTCAGATGGGGAGGGTTTGGTAAAACGTAGCTGTGTGCCAGTTCATAGTAACATACTGTTGCGAGACTGTTGTGTTGGGAGATATTTAGCATTATTCCTGGATCCAAAGGGGACAGGCATGTCACTCAGAAGATGCTTTGAATCGTTGTAACTATATTCCCATCAAATCAAAAAAAAAAGACATCACCCGGGTAACCTCAGGTCCAGGGGTACCCTTGCTGCTAAGATCGACAAGCCCGGATTCCCACTTAATACAGAAACGTACCAGCGCAATCCCCCGTTATGATGGCCCTCGGTCGTACTCTGGCTACGACACGACCTCCATAACAGAGCCGCGATGTTCATGTGTTCTATTGCGCAGAGAAGTCGCGATCGAGTTCGGATCGCATATATTTGGACTTTCTGATGCGGCGGCGATGTCAGTGGTAAGAAACGCAACTTCAACTTGAATGACTCGTGACTGAAATTTTGCAGCTTGACGACCATCGATCTCTTTTCCGCCGCTACCGTTTTTTTCTGGTTTTCAAAGCTTGAAGAAAGTGAGGTAATGGCTTACTTGTGGTGAACTTGTCATGAACAACTCATCATTTGACCAAGTCGTTCATGATGCTATCCCTGTGGGATATCCTCGGAGTTCCGTCCATTCGAGTCCCTCTCAATGCATCAACGTTGGTCTTCCTCCACTCGCTTGGAGCTTCGTAATAGCGACGTTGGTTCTCATGCCCAAGACTTGTGTGCCCGCACGCGTCGTTGTGTGGTTCATCTTTGGTCCCCTGGTAGCTTCCGTGGACGAGACGTTTGGCAACCCTAAATTCGGAACGTTTCATGGCCTGTTTGTCGTGAGTGGGTTGGACATCAACCTTGCGTGGATAGACTTGACGAGGATGGTACCGATAGGTCACGATGTTTACCCTCGTCGCCCGTATGCTCGACTGGACGTCGGTCAAAGAGCCTTTGGTGTGGCAACCTGATCACAAACGATGCCCTCGACCTGGCCATGAACACGCAGGGCTATGGTTGGAAGTGACCAAAAGGATTGCACGTTCCACGAGAAACGCGCCAAAAGGGTCGTATTCCATTTGTGTTACACACATTGGTTTCCGTTGCTGTACACGTCTGGGTGCGTGTTCTATGCTATCAGGTCATCATATCGTTTTGCTGCGTCGGGTCTGTCATCGACCGATTGACCGTCTTTGATCATACCCCGTCTTTCCCTGTGCGGTACCTCCGGTCGAGCGTTCTGACAGCCCCCATGGGATTCATGGGGCACGCTTTCCTACAAATATACTACTGCTTGGCTACCACGCTCGCCGTCCTTGTCTTGTGACAAGACCCGGTTCGGTGGCCCCCGTATTCGACGCCCCATGGCACGCGACATCCCTCGTCGATTTCTGGGGTCGTCGACGGCACCAATAGGTTCGCCACACGTTCCTCTTCCTAGGCGGTCACCCGCTATCCATCTTCCTCAGTTGTCCGAGGCACCATCCTCGGGCGTCCAGCATCATACACGACATCATGCTCGCGTCTATGGACGACAATGCCAATCCCCGGTGTATGCTGTTGCTTTTTTGTGATGTCATGATGGGCCCCGGGATGCTGGTCGAACGCGCATTTTATTGGCTGACAGGCAAGAAGGTGGGCGGCGTGGTCGGGTGAGTGTGGACGATGGTGTAGCTGGTTGTTGTAGTTCAGTTTCATGCTGGACGGATTTTGCGAACGCGAGCGTGTTTGAGTTGGGTCCTGGGTCCTTTGAATGGTACCGGGGTGTTGAGGAGGCTGGTGTCGTCAGAGGGTTTATCCTTTCCTGTGAGCCGGCTGAAAGCCCACCATGGCTAATGGCGGGAACACTGAGGGATCGGGCAGGACAGAACTTGACCACGATCTATACGCGACCACGAGAGGCGAAGACAAGGGGCGACTATGCTACATCTACGCGGTGCGGCGAGATATATACCAGAGTGCACGTGATGTGTATGAGGCTTACACCCCCTCTTGAGTGGCGTGCTGCGGGGGTTGGTGCCCAGTGTTGGGTCTTGTGATTGTTGAGGTGCACTCGCCGTCTTGAGTGGCGGTGCGCTCCGGACTTGAGGTATGTCCGCCTGACTTTCTGTGACTGACCGCCTGTTGCAGGCTTCGTGCGTGTGCACGTTGGCTTTGCGGTGGCACTCGTCGTCGACAGACTGCCCATAGTGGGCTTGGTGCGTGTGCGCATTTGCATCGCAGCTGCGCTTGTCGTCGTCGGCTGATTTGACCTCTTTGCCAGCTCATGGCTCGAGTGACATGTCCTGCAGGTCGGCCGTTGTGCCCACTGGCCTTGTGGGCTCGGCGCGATTTGCATTTGAGTTTGCGACGTCAGCGGATGCTCTGTCGTCTTGCTGGTTGGCCGGTTGGGCTACCTGTGGTGTGATGGGTGAGCGATGGGTTCCCGTGCCTTCGCTATCGTCAACTGAGCTGCTCGCTGCGGTTGCGAGGCTTACACTGTCCGCAGTCTTTGCGTTGACTGGGCTGTTCACCGCAGTTTGCGAGACTTACACCGTCAGTGCTGGATGCCTGGGGCTTGGGTGCAGTGTGATTGACTTGTATGTCCTCGCTTTCATCGTCCGGGCTGCTCGCTCTGGCTGCTCGGCTTACGCCGTCAGCAGTCTTGGCGTTGACCGGTCGGCTTGCCGTCTCAGGCTCCTGGGGAATGGCCGTAGTGCGATAGGATACTGGGCCCTCGCTCTCGTCATCCGAATTGCTCACTGGAGTTGTGAGGCTTATGCTGTGGGATGGATGGTACCTGGCGCTCGCACGGGGTTTTGCTAGTGTGGCCATGGTGGAATGGACTTCTGTGTCCTTGCTTTCGTTGTGTAGACCGCTCGCTGATGATGGGAGGCCTATGTCGTTAGACCGATGGTGCCTGGCTCTCACGCGGGGCTTGTCTTGTGTGATGGCTCGCTTCCCGCGGGCCCCCTTGCGCGCCCTTGCGCGCTCCTCACGTGTTTGCTTCGCTTGCCCTTGATCAGTGTTTCGTGGTCGTTCGAATGAGCCTTTTCCCGGCGTTCCGTGTGACACGCGTCGTCATGGCATTGCGTCTTTGGATTTGGAGCTTTCTGGTGGCATTTGGGATGCCACCGTGGTCGCCGAAAATGGATAGTTGGCAAAATAGTTCGCGCGGGGATTCGAGGTGCATTAGTCGGTCAAGTAATCTGTCTGAAATGACCTCAACAATGATGAACTTGGCAAGGGAAATTGACCTGTGCCATTCTTCGAATTCATGGCTTAGTACGCTGCGCTCCCGAGCACGTGACTGCGGTAGGTTATCGATGTCAACTGAGGAAATAAACTAGAGAAGTGTAGCTAAAAACGTAACGTACGCTCTAAGCTTATGTAAGATTACCATAGATGGAAAGGCTAAAGCATGTTCTGGTCCCCTCTTACAAGGTACAAGAGACAAAAAACTGGCCCAACTATTTGTCAGAGCAGTTGATGGTGAGTGCAAACACGCCAAATCAACGATCACTGCATAGATATACAAAAAACACTAACTGGTGTCATAGTACAAGCACACACAGTTCATTTGATCTCAAGAACAAGAAGAGTGAAGAGCATCAATTCCAAATGTGAGACATCAATCAACCATAATATCTCCTTCAATGTATGTAAGGGGGACAGCAGGCATCTGCTTCCTTGCAGGAATCAACTTTGGAGACAGTGGAAGAAGGGAGAGAAGAGAGAGATTTGGTGAATAGTGAGGAGTGGTTGATAGTGAGGAAGATGGTGAAAGAGAAGGACAAGGTAGTGTGGTGGTAAAGCCACTGACTTTGAGAACCTTGTAATGATGCAAATCTTCACCTGAATGAGTAGCCTCCTCATGAGCTCTTTTCCAAGAGTTGACATCATCTTCCAGCATGAGTTTGTTATTGTGAGCTTGACACTGGATGTTACGTTTTTCTTGTTTTTCCTTCTCGTTTTCCTATGGTTGCCTTTATCTTTCTTATCAGATCAGATCGCATCTCATCGATGGACACCGTTTCTCTTCTAGGCAGTGATCGTCATCCTGCCTTGTGTTTCTTATCTGATCCCCACATGATTACTATTGTCCCCAAACCCCAACTGATCCTAATCATAGCCCCATAGATCGTTATGATAGCACTTAGTCAGGGTGGTCTGTGCACCACGGGGAGTAGTATAAATACTTAGTGCCATGTACCAGTAGTGGTAAGCTAGTTCTACACAATACCACGTAGGTTCTAGACTTGTCCTCTTAGCTCCTAAGCTTTGAGTAGTATCTTTCGACTTCACCATCGACAAGATACTAGGAAGCGTAACAAAAGAACTAGCTTCTTCCTAGCTGGAAGTTATCAAACGCCAGCATTCCACCCACATTCCGCCCCCCTTCGTCGAGTAGCAACGATGACAGTTCCGCTACTCACTCTCACTCCTCCCCTTACCTTTCCCCCTCCCCAATCCATGAGGACATCCCTCTCCCCACGGAAGAGATC
>JBBPKO010000250.1:10198-36727 GCA_038089295.1 Xerocomus amazonicus
CTACGCGTCCACAGCATTTGCCAATGTTAGCAGAGCGTCTGTTGGAAGAACGCCCATCCCCGGACAGCCACATTCACCTCACATATCATACAACAGCAAGTGCTATATGGTACCCTCGTTCAAAAAGAACTGCTTGAAAGCATTCAGCATTTATTGTCTCACCGATATCTTTCATCCCTCCAACTGCTCCCGGGCCAGTCGCACCAACACCTGCTTCGCTACGCGTTGCAATCCCTCTTCCGCACTCCCATACGTCGTCGGTAAATCAAACCGTTGCTTGCCGATCACGATCCACACTTGGAACCGCCCCTGAGATTGCGTGTGATGGAATGATGGCGTGCCGTGGCGTCGTTGTGCGCAATAGTCTGGTAAATGAACCGTGTCAGGTTCACGGATACTGTTAAAAAAGGAGGCATTGCCTATCAGTTTCTTCACGTGCGACAATGTGCTCATGCTGGTCTCGGCGGGGCCGTCTCGCAAAACCCCCGTCGACATTGTGGCAGGAGACCTCCGTTTGGTCTTACACTTGTCGATGCTCTCCTGTACGACATCGATCCCTTCTTTCCCCATCTCGTCTGCATTGACAGCGGCGTCTGCAGAGACATGCTATGAGTCGTCAGATGTTGTCATTACAATGTACCATACCCAGCTCATTCTCGGATACTTCTTTTACATCTTCGTTCCGGCTCGAGCTCTCAGAGAAATCGGATTCTGAAGAAGAGAGTACCTCTCCAGGTTCCAGTTCCCTAGGCCCAATTGGCCGGTGCGAATCGTGCCGCGCACCACCTGAGGACCTCGCATGAGACCATTCACCGGCGCCCTCGGAGGGAATACCGACGGGACGTGATCCACTATTATAAAGAGGAAGACCGCCATATGCTCGGCCGTCCAATCTGCCCTGCCCTACGAATCTCGGATCAAGCACTGCAGGGTACGACAGCGCATGCGTCCGTGCATTATAGGACGCCACGTGACCATATACGGCAGAATGAGCCGCACCAGATTCATTCCCACGTCCAACAACCGGCTGAGATGGGTCGCCAAAATCATCCGGAGGGACACTCTGTGCCAGACCCAAGTCACCTGGCCCGGAAATGCTATGCATCTGGTCGCTGCTCGCGTGAACGGACAGGCACTGCCCCAAAGAGGCGAGAAAACTGTCTTCATCCTGAGACGGGGCCTCTACACGCCGCTTTCCCTTTTTCTTTTTCTTCTTCGGTGGTTTTTCCTCTTCCGTGTCTTCTCCGCCGGATTGCTTCCGTTTCCGGGGTATGTCCGGGTCGTAGTTGTGCAGTGTATACGGACTCACGTAGCTATCAGGAGGGGTTCCCCCTCGGAAATGGAGAAACTCGATAATGCCTTGTTCAGCGGCGTGGCAAATGACCCCTACTTTTGCGTCTGCTTTGTTGCGGTAGTCGGGCAGGACTGTGTATCGTCGAACTTGATCTGGTGTGGGTGAGAATGACAGTCTGACGATCAGACTTGCACCAAACGCTAAATGCACCATCATTGATCAGAAAATATGTGCTGCACGCAGGGAAAAGGTGACAACCATCTCTCTCTCTGTCATATTCAAAACGTGGATGAAAGTCAATCTTGATCTTGCTGAGTTCCGACACCAGTGCAGGGTACACCAAACTGCTTGAGAATGAACGCATCTTGTGTGTGACTTTGGCATCGATGGCAGAAGTGATAGACCGGATATAGTCTCCAATACCCTCGGAAATGGCTTGCAAGCAGACGGCCGCCTTGGCATCCGATCGCTTTGGAAACTTGGCGTCGACGAGGGATGCCCTGTACTCTCCGGGACGATCAAGCTTGAGGAGACAGCCGTGTACTACGGGTGGGCTGAGTGACACAGTGGAAAGCCGGGTTAAAATACTGACAACCGGGTGGACCATCAGAAGTGAAGAAAAACGACAAGACCAGTTTCCCTCCTCTGGCACTCTGCACTAGCGCATTTAACCACGCTGGAGCGTTGATCTCTGAGGTTTCGCTGGTGCCGAAAGACTCTGGAAATGGTCTTGGAAGGGATTCGAAGAAAGCTTGTAATGTCCAGGATGATGTCGCCGTGACCGGAGGGGACACTGAGGGGGCGGTCAAGGCCGGTGGAAGAGGAGATGGTGGGTGCCTTTGACCGTCACCGTGCTTGATGAAGTCGAGTACGCCTTCGGAAACGGCAAGCTTTGCACAGGCCGTCTTCGCATCCAAGTAAGTGTCAAACGACGGATCGGCAACATATACGCGAACGACGTGCGGCGAAAGCTGAATGCGGAGTGCACAGCCCTGTTCTGTCTCGTGTCATTGCACGGGTATGTGGTGAGCAGTGAGATCTGGACGGACTGTACACGGACTTGGGGTCAGAAAAGGAGACCCAGAAGGGGGTAACGTGGCCAGCACGCCATTCAAGGCAGCATTGCTCAACGTCCTCTATGGACGGTTGATGTAACGGGCTGGTGTTTGCATCTGAAGTCTCCGGCAATATGGACGAGGGTGCCGCACTAGCCTCGCCGATAAGAAACTCAAGTGCCCCCATACTGATGGCTATTTTTGCAGCCTCTAATTTAGCATCGGCCTTCTTTGGAAAGATGGGCTGGGTGGTGTACGAACGCCGAACACCATCGGGTTTGGTGATAGTCAAGATACATTGTTTGCCTTGGACGCGGTTAGGGACGGTCAAGGGTGCAGACAAGGGCTCACTTCTTGAACCGCTGTGTTCGATGAACTCAAACTTGAGTGGGTCTGTGCTTCGAAAGGTGCGCTGACAAGCCTGATGGAGCTTGGTGACCGCATTCACGTCCGACGCCGGCTCGTTTAGCGGTGCGATGGGTGACATTGGGGGAGGCGGTACAAACTGGCCGTCGAGATAGTCCTCGAGCGAGACGGCGCCGATGTCTGACAAGTTTTTAGCGACGCAGTCGAGCACTTGCTGTGATATTTCTCTGGGCTCTGCCATTTGGCGGTGGAGTCAGCCACACTTGAAACATTTCTAATAAAACTTACCGAAGCTGGTCTTTCCCTCCCACCGTCGTCAATCATGAGCGTCTACAACCCCGTTGCCAGTGATGCACGCCAAATCACAAGGACACCGAGTCCAACACCCAGCGAGATCGAGTCCCTCAAACAAAAGTCCATGTTCAATTTACGCGCTGTTTTTCGAAGGGACAAGGTGTTCACGAGAAAATATCTTAGTTCGTCCTCATTCCCTCCCATCCTCCACACCCGTTGACTTGGTCCAGTTTATTATGCTGTCGGTCTCCTTGTCATTGTCATTGGCGCCCTCTTTATTTTCTATCATAATCAAATCGTGCACGCCATTCAACCTGCGGCAAACTGGATGCATAGGTACACCAAATCGCCTTGCTTTGCCTTGCTCATTCCGTCTCATATCCATCATAGTTTGCCTGCTGGTTGGCTTATACCGATTGTCATTTTCTTCATCATCTCTTTCCCTCCAGTTCGTTCATTGTTATCCTTCCTTTCATCTCACTCAACTAGTCTCTCAGCTTTTTGGCCACGAAGTTCTGGCCATCGTCTGTGGTCTGGTTTGGGGTATTTGGGTTGGCTTCGCGATTGTTGCTGCTGGAACGTTGCTAGGTGAAATTGGCAACTTCTAGTGCGTACCCACTGGTCTCCCTCTGCTCTCTCTCATCCCTCTACAGTGCGTTCCGATACATTTTCCAGTCACGCGCCGAAAAAGAAGAAAAAAAGAACATTCAATACGCGTGTCTCGCCAAGATTGTACGCGAGGGTGGCTTCAAAATCGCATTGATCGTCAGATACAGTGCGGTTCCGGGTCACTGTGAGTACTGGTCGCCTAAATGGAAACCTACCCTTAACCCTTCAACAGTCACCACCGCCATCTTTGCTGTCTGTGGAATGAACATATTTGTCTTCATCACAGCCGCCATCTTGTCCATGCCTAAACAATTCATCACTGTTTACATCGGTACCTTGTTGGAAAGTGACTCAAATGGTACATGGCCTCTCCGCTTTGCAAAACCACGCTGCTCATCTGAAACCAGGTTCTGCCACAACTAAAAACAAGATCCTTAGTTACGTAGTCGGTTTCATCACCGTACTAGTGACAATCGCCGCGATGTGGTATATTCAAAAAGAAGTGAACAGGGTTAAACCTGATGTTATCTATGCTCGCCGGAAAGCTCGGTCAGTCGCACGGTTCTCCTTGTGGAGCGTTATTTAATCTCCCACCACAGTCAAGCCAAGTTGAACGGCGACGGCCTGTACCAAAACGGTGGAGCCACCGGATCAAACGATGATACTATATTCAACCCCAATCCCTCGGAAGTCAACCTCACCACACCCCTCACACACTCGGATGCTCCGTACGACACACCTTATCAGCAATGGGACAAGGAGGGTCGTGCAGTTGGCTATGCAGCAGATCCCCGGGTCTTTGCTCCACAACCTCGCCGAGCCAATCTCTCATTTGATGCGGCCCTTGTTGAGCCCCCTCGTGCTGGAAGTGGCCCAGGTACCAGTGAATCGCGTCAAGAGAGCACAGATACTGCGAGATGGGAGCTGCAGACGAACGCCGCGGATGGACAAGCATACGCAATGCATGGCGTTTCAGAAACTGCAGAGCCATTGCAGAACCCGTTCGATAACGCAAGTTCGGAAACGCTCATCCCTCCCAGCGGACCACCACCGGCGCGCCCATCTGCAGGGGATTATGCTTTCAACACTCCTCAGCACAGTTTCGAGGGTGGTTTGGCGTCGAAACCACCCGGTTACCACGCTAAGGCTTTGTAAAATTTCTTTGCCGCCAGACAGCATTGAGTCGTTTTAGGAGTTTTACACTATTTCTTTGCGCACACGCTCCTTTTTTTTCTCCCTCTTCCCAGGTGCCCGATATGTGTCGATAGTGAACATATCTTTTTCGCACATAACTTATGTTTGGATAGCACCCCCTGGTGCATACCGTTGTACTACAATCTCGGCTTGCACAGACTAAATAGCAATATTTTCGGACAAGGACACTAGCAGAGAAATTAATGTGACCCAACATGTGGTGCAGAAACTTGAAAGTACTGGTTATATAGAAATGATATCATGTCTCCACAGAAGCGCTAAGCTTAGATCCCGCAGATAATCACCTTGGGGCTATGTTCTCGTCATCGACATGAGGTGTTCGTAATTTACTTAAAGGTACCCTGTGGCCTCCATCATTCCCATCACCACCCACTAGGACCCACAACTATCCTATCCAATCTACCCCCGGCACTTGGCTGTCTAGACCGACCAGCTGGTCTCAGTCTTTAAGTCCTGCAGTGGGTCGACTGTCGTGGACACACCTTATACCGGTCAGTTTCAAACAACTTGCTGTGTGAGCAACACCAAGACATGAAACATAGTGCCCAACGACGATGGCCAACGTCGAGCCTTACATCCCCCAGTTCTTCTGGCGTTTCTGGCTCTCTGATGCGTACGTCTCCTCCGTCGCGTGTTCTGTCCATGCTCCCCAAACGTAGCACCCTCCGCCTCCCTTGCAGAGACCCCCACAAACACACGCTAGACGACCATCGCGTGCACATCTACGACGTGTTCAACAATGTGCTCTCCGAGACACGGCGTATCCCTGAGCAAACGCGCAGCGTCTTCCACGACATCGCAACTGCCAGCGCGCTCGACGAAGGGTGCCACGCCGCGCTGCGCACCGCCGAGCGGGCCTTTGCCCGCCTCGAAAAAGCCACTGAGTGCATCCTCGCTGAGCTCGCGCTCCAAATCCGCACCCGCGCGCGTGAGGGGCCGGCCAAGCCGGAGCGGCACATGCAGCGATTCGAGGTAGCGCTGTCGCGCCGCGATCGGGACGCGTTACTGAGGTACTTTGTCTTTCTGCGGTATCGAAACAGCGAGGCGTACAAGGAGACCGTCGGTCGCTTGACCCGTCGCGTCGTCGTCGGGGATGCAGTCGTCCATGCCAAGCACGCGTGGCATCGGGTTCGGCGGCGTGCCGTCCTCGGCAGTTTCCACGCGTTTTTGCAGGGGGATCGTCGTGCTATGCAGGGGCAGACATGGCATCCATTCGAGGGGTTCGACTGCTGGCGGTTTTTGGATGCCGAGATCTGTTTTGGGGTCGCCTCGGAGGAGCAGCAGTTTGTGCTTCCAGATGTGTGTTTCGCCTCGCTGGACGAGGAGCTTGGGGGCAACCCGTGGGCCTGTTTCGTTGTGTTTTCTCCGATAACGACAGTTGACACGGCTTCGTTTGAAGGGAATCCGCGCATTTACTATTCCCAGTGATGCCAACGCTGGCGTTGTACGTCCTTGGTGTTCAAGATCGGGACCAGGATCGGGACGTGAAACCTACAGGGAACGTCAGAAATGATGGTCTTGAAGGCAGTGTTTGGGTCGACGTGGGTATCGAGTCTCGGTCTGACGTTCACCTGCGCAATGCTTCACTCCTGCAACGCAATCCCACTCACCTGTACTTTTCTTCGCTCACTTCACTTGTACAAGCCCTCGCCAACTATGACGAGTGCCGATGGATCGCGGAACACGTCGATTACGCACGGCTGAAGCAACGCGCGCGACACAAGGCCACAGTGGAACAGGTCACAAAGACGCTGCTCGTCAAGGGAAACGTGCTCCTGGTCGATTTGACAGACGAAATATGCAAAGTGGGACAGCACCCGGTCTGCCATGGAGGCTTCTCAGACGTGTGGAAAGGCGTATGGACGAATGCTGTGGGCCAATCGCGAACGGTGCGTTTCCGCGTCTGAGCGCAGATGTGTACTGAGCTTGTGTCGGCCAGGTCGCGCTCAAGTTTCTCCGTCAATATCAGAATGTGGCAGACGACGTGCGCGAAAAGTTGTGGAAGGTGTGACACCTGGCTGTTTGTGGTTTCGATTGTTCCTAATGAATATTAGCGATTGAAATCAGAGATTGCTGCTTGGTATCGCTTACAACATGCCAATATTTGCCCGTTATTTGGGGTTATGCAATCGGTCCAATCCATTGCGATGGTATCTCCATGGTGCAATAATGGCACGATCATGCAATATATCCAACGGAAAGATATCCACGCTGATCGATTAGCATTGGTACGTGGTATAATGAGGAGAAGGACACGGTCACAAACAATCTCATAGTTGATGCAAATCGCGTCTGGCGTGAGCTATCTCCACAACATGAAGCCCGTGGTGGTCCACGGAGACCTCAAAGGTGTATGTATCTTTTTTGAGCATAGTCTTGTTCCGAGCGATTGACACCTGCAGACCAACATTCTCATCAGTGATGAAGGAAACGCGCTGATCTCCGACTTCGGGCTATCCACGGTTGTCGAGGAACTCTCGCTTACAGATGCCACTTTGCGCGCCGCACAATTGGGCACGTCCTTGTTGGCTGGATCGACGCGCTGGATGGCGCCCGAGCTCATCCTCTCGCTCGTCGAAGACGATGGTGTCCCTTGTCCTGTCACGCGAGAGAGTGACGTGTTCTCGTTTGCTTGTGTCTGTCTCGAGGTACGCTACCGCGTCCAAATTCTTGCCACGAAGTGTTGTTGGGTCTAAAAAATTGCGGTTTGTCCGCGTGGCCGTTTTTTAGGTGGCGACGAACGACTTGCCTTACCCGCATCGCCGCAATGACAGGGCGGTGACGATAGATATTTTGCGTGGCGTCCGGCCCTGTCGTGGGGCACCGCCCATACCCGGCATGCGGTTGACAGAGCTGCAAGATGAAGTGTTTTGGAGCGTTTTGGACCAATGCTGGAATGTGATTCCACCATTACGTCCAACTATGACAGAAGTGGGCAGGTTGTTGGATGGCATCGCCTCGGAAAGAAGCCGTGAGACCTGACTGACAAAGGGGGTTTGGTTTGAAAGCGAAAGCGTAAATCCTGCATTAAATTTATCATCATCTTAACTGCTGTTGTAGTATCGAGTGAGCAGCTTTTCTTTTCATGCATTTGCAACTTGTACATTACGCACACTGACTGAATGCCATTCTCATGACGAATCGATCTCGATGGCTTGTGAACGTGTGCTCGCGATCGTCTTTTCTTTAATGTTTTCTTTTCCCCGGAGAACTTGCTGTGGAAAATTTAGAGAAAGCGGAGATGATTCTGATCCCGGTGTGGATGCTGTAGAACAAGTTCCGGTCCAGTGTGAAAGGGCCGGCTACCCACTGCCCTCTTCGGGCATTGCATACGTGCTACATGGCAGTCCACGCGGAGGTATAACACGGACGACAAAGAGACTGGCACGGTCGTATGATGTCACCACATTACAGACAGCCACGAAACTGGTCGGCTGACTACCGGGACACGTTTCTCGTTTCGTTTGTGAGCGACGTAGATGTTGTTTGGCAAAGACTCGGGCGTGGACTCGAAGCTGGTTGTGCGTCTCATATTTCGCAAGACCTTCCGCTGGCAAAACTTCAATCGCAACTTTCCTATGCGACATATGAATATATGACACCTGCCTGTCATGAGCTGCAAGAGACACGTCTCCCAGGCACGACCAGATATGACACAGTGAGTTTTTTTTAATCGTTATGGCTGTTGAACTTTCTATAGCACCAGGAACGACCACCTACATTTCCGGGATATACTACAAGACGGAAAACGGAAGCTAAAAGTGACGCATAGATGATTCTCACGCAACCTGGAAACCGAATGAAAAGCTCGAGTTCCGATACGCAACAAACAAATCAGTACACTTCTCGAACCGCATGTCCTTCAGGCGAAGTTCCATAGAAAGTCGATCATGAAACATATCTGAAAGAGACCTCGTTTACACGAGCCACTCGATGATAAGAAAGAAACATACGTGAATCAACAAAAAGCTCAGATCCCAATATGCACAAAGACAATCCGCTTCTCCAGAGCCACTTCATTCCCAGACTCGACCACCGCAGTGTTCAGCGCTGTGGCCGCGTGCTCGAAGTTGATGTCCGTCTGTTTGAACATCTCCCGATAGAATCGAGTGACCACCTGGTGCGCCTCCGAATCGTCCACCCTCCACAGTGTCCCAATCACCCCATTAAACCCAGCAAATTGCATCCCAGCAGCAAGATGCAGTACCTCATCCGGCGTTGACTTGTCCCCTACCGCAGTGTGACACGCAGACAAGAACGCGAGCTCGGAATTCGTGTACCGTTCCTGGATGATACGCATCAAGGTGAGCTTGCCGTCTCCCATCGCGAACCAAGACTCGAATGGCTTCTGAGCGTGTTGTGCACCATGACAGGCGACGTGGACCCAGCGGTGGTCTCGGAATGCCTGCACGGCACCTTCGATCGTGGCCGCACTGCCCGTGACAGATTCGAATTGCACGTCTTTAGGCATGTCGGTCTCACTGCGGATTCTCCGGACTTCATGTTCCACCTCGGGGAGCTCGCCGAGCTTTATGTCTGCGCTCGGTTGTCCTTGGCCGACGGCAGCGAATGAAATCACGTCTGCCGGTCTAGATGCGCTACGGGCCGCTTTTTGTGAACGAACCCGTTCGCGCGCACGAATGAGAGCGGAGAGAGACGGTGCGTATGACGAGATATAGATATCCAAGAGATTCTTCTTCCCTCTCTGATATGGCCCGGCAGCATGGAATGGAAGTACCGTGAACTTTGATGTTGGACACCACCAGATACGTGAGCCGGTGGGTAACTGGATATCATCTTGGAGTGCGGTGATGATCGGCTCGACCACGGTCGACCACAGCTCCCGCAGCATTTGCATCACCCAGAATTCTCGACTTTTTCCATATGCAAAAGGATTGCGGGTGAGATCCGATAATTGGGAACATAGTTGATCGATATCGGGAAGCGAGCAAGGAAGATCGACGTGAACGGGTGCACGAGAGTGAAGAAGAATGAGGGCGTCACAGGAATACTTGCTTGCGTTCACGATGATGACCGGCCCGTCTTCTGCAGCTTGCTGAAGGTCTTCAAAACGTGGTGGCAAGAGAAATCGCGAGAACCCTTCCTGGCAGCGAATCTCGTCTACCACGGACTGCCATTCCCGCTGAACTCGCCAATATAGACTGGTTTTTCTACTTCCTTCTGCAAGCTTTCTTAGTTGCGTACTCAGCTGTGTGAATTTCCCCCCGAGTTTGCGCCCTTGATCGCCCCGACTCTCCACGGCGGCTATTGAGATGTCGAAACGAGCGAGCTGATTCCACAGGATCCCTCGACCTTGCTCGAGCAGTTCCACAGCCATCTGGAAGTCCCCATGTCTTATAGCACATGAGAATGCATTGTTGACTGGTTGAGTAACCTTGGATTGCATTGTCTCGTGTCTTGAATCCAATGAAGAGCTGAGAGCAATGAAATGATCTAGAGTGTTGAGGGATGTTTGATATGCCCCCAAGACTGAAGGGTGGTTATGTTCTTCAGCATTCTCTGCCCACTCCTGGGTTGCTTCTAGTAGATCCACAGAGATAGCTGGACCACACTTCTTTAGGAGCTCATAAATTCCAAATGCTTCATCTGCGTGAGGAAGTTGTTCATGGGGAGGATGATCATTAAGTGAGAATTTGTAGGAGAGAAGAATTATTCCTGCTAGTTCACCAACATTAAATGCAAAGTCGGAGTGGTGGGGTGGGTAGGAGTGTAGTGCCTTTTTGAATAAAGTGATTGCCCTCATAAGATCGGCATGGCTCTTCATCTTCCCAAAACGAGTCCTCAGTGACAACGCGAGGTTTCTGAGAGAGACCCCATGACTTGGGTGGCCAAGTGGACGAAGTTCAAGACAGGATTCCTGAAGATCAATAGCTCTGTTTAGGTCAGCTAAATTGCCTAGCTTGTGGTAACGTGTAACCAATGAAGGCGCAAGGTTATTCAGAGCTGTATCATGGTTTGGAGAACCTGTTGGGCAAAGAACAAGCCTCTCTTCTTCAAGTTCAATAGACTTATTCAAGTCTGCTATATTTCCTTCCACATAATAGCGTTCCCACAGAGCTATTGCAAGCTCTCCAGAAGCCAATGCATGTCTTGGATGGCCTGGGGGACACATATTAAGCCATCTCTCTTCCATCTCTATAAGCCTATTCAAGTCTGCCTGATTTTTCTGGATACAGTAATGTTTCCATAGGCTTATTGCAAGTTGTCCAAAAGCATTAATATGATCTGTATGACCTGGAGGACAGAGATCAAGCCTCCTTTGCTTAAGCTCTATAGCTTTGTTGAGGTCCAAGATGTTATCCTCCTCAAGATAGTAAGACTCATAAGACATTGAAAGGTAATTCAGAACACCAGAGTGATCCATATGACCCAAAGGGCAAAGGTCCAACCTTGCCAAGCCCAGTTCAATCTGTGCAGATAGACAATGCACATTTTTGAACTGTTTTGCATATCTGTATAGCTCTTTATGGTATCTTTCAAGAGCTGATACACAGTCATGCCCATTAGGAATAGCCTGATGCTTGGATTTAGCCATTGGTAAATAAAACTACATCATTGAACTTACCAATACATTGCAAGCTATACATTTCATAGAGAGAGCTGTAGAACCAGCAAATAGTCCAGGAATATCACCTAAATAATATAAAATATGTTTAGTATTTGAATTAAACAGTTGAAAGAAGTCTTACATTGCCATTTATTACCAGCTTTCAGCAAACCAGCAACATTGGTCACTATTTGATCACCCAATGGTTTCTTATCCCACTCAGGAGTGAGTTCCTTTGGGAGAACACATATGGAAATCTCAACAGGAGCAGAAGGTAGTGCAGTACTATGATTGAAAAATATCAGCAACCATGATCTGAGATCAAAAGTAATTCATACAAGAGAAAAGGATGGTTCCAATTCACTGTCTGTTTATTCTCTGATAATTTTCCAGCACATGTTAGCTTGGACACATCACCAACTCCAACAGTGACATGAATGTCTTTTTCAGGAAGTCTGGAGGAGGTAGTCAAATGAGTAACTATGTGAGACCTTTCAGTATACACAAACATTTATAATGAGCCAGCGAAAACATACCTGTGATTTGAAAGGTAACTTTGTCAGATTTGTTTTCACTCATGGTAGAGGTATGAATGTAAACAGATAAGTAGAATAGCAAGAACAATTTGTCACAAGCAGGTATGGTTGATGGGGAATAAGAACCAGAACCAAGGAATAGAATCAGGAGGGATATAGCCACAGAGGCAATGAGACAGATAGGGTGGAATTGTGGGCCAATATTAGATTCAAGAGTAGGATCTGAGAAACTGAAGTGACTGTTGGCAAATATAGAAGAGCTCCAAAACACAAAATATGAGGAGGAAGGGTGGTGAAACCTATGATTAGACACAAGGGGAAAGGTGCCGAGTTCGGAATAGTAAACGAGAACACACAGTAATTGAAGCGATCAGATTGGAAATAGCAGATCAGGAGGGCTAAGAAATGTCAACGAAGTCAGAACTTGACGAATGCCAAAGACAAAATCTGTGAATCTCACCGAGAGAACAGTAGTCTGTCACAAACAAGCCCTAGAGAGTTGGAAAGTGATGCAGAGGAAAGGATTGATGATAGCGAAACTAGGTTGAAACCCAATAGGAGGGGAGATAAGAAATGAGATGTCAAGATAAGTGCGAATATCTTACAGGGAGCAGAGTAGGCAAGAGCAGGGACGAGAAGAGGCACAAGGTTAGAGCAATAAACGGCAGATGGTGTGTTGAGAAGAAAGATATTGATCGGTGTCGAAAAAGTAGATGAGATATGATTCGACGGTTCCGTGAAGATGTCAAGCAGTGGTGAATGGAATGATAAGGCAGAATGTGCGGAGAATGGGGACTAGAGCAAGAGCGGGAGAGAGAAAGCAATCGCTGGGGAGTTGTCCGATTGTAGACACAGGAAGGGTGCGTATGAAAATAGGATGGGGGGGAGGGGGGGAAAGCAAAGGTCAATGGTTGGTCAAAAGTATCAAACGAGTAACCACAGAAACAATCAGGCCGAGGTGACTCGCAGGCAGTGATGTAAAGATATGGCTGAGCGCTGACTCGGCCTGAGGATGTGGATTACTCGTATCTTGCCGTGGTGGGTTCGTACCAATGGTGGCTGCGTGAGTAACACCACCCTTCCGTTTTGCGCATTTAGCACGCTTTCGTGTGGTTTGTCGAAATAGCGATGTATGCCTCTACATCCTACGGTGCAGCTATATCGGAAAGAGAACTCGTCAGCGAAGATGCCACCAGTTACACAAGGTCCATGAACGTTGTGTAGCTTGCCCTAAGCGTCGGTGTTTCATCATAGGCAGGCAAAGGGTATTGGATGTGTAGATGCGGTACCCTTTCCTCCGGATGTTCTTACGGCTAAGTTAATGCTAAAAAAATATGGCTGGCCCGGTACGAACAGCATAGATATAGTGCGTGATTCAGTGTCCTCTGTCGATTCTGCTTTCTCTACGACCCTAGGAAGGGGCACACCTGATCGTTCCTCCAAATAACGAATGCGTCTTTTCTTATGAGGTGTGTGCCTGGCGCGATATCTTGGCCTTAGCTTGAACAGTCTCGTACTCATGCAACGGCGAAACATTGGTGATTCATGTTCTTCCACGTCCACATTTCGATATCATACAGCCTCTAAACATTACGGTGTCACAATCCAAAGTAGCCTATCAACAGTTCGTCCAACGCTCATGCTACATCGATGACCATGCCCCGTTGCCCCGTTCTTTGAAATGGGTGTCCGTACCGCTCTACCATCTCTCCCAAAACTGTATCCGCCACTGCCCACATCCGCTCCACCTTCGGATCCCTTGCGCACCACTGTTGCTGCTCAAGAAAGACCGGCCGGAAGCGGCGCCGTACTGGGGGTCGAGTAGGCGTCGTTTGACCCTGCGAACGCGACGGCGACGATTGCAGGTTAGTGTGCACTGGTGTTGTCGTGACGTCTGCCACCTTCGCAAGACGCGGACGACGGGGCGTGGATGGACTTGCGCCCGGGGTCGCACTCTCTTGTCCAGCGAGCTGTTTGATGGGACTCCCTCGGATAGCCGCATAAAAGGCGGCGGTGGCACCTGTGGACGAGGACTGCTTAGCGGGCGAACTCCGAGTACTTGGCTTATCAAGCGAAGACGTGTCGATGCGGCGTTTCTTGGTGGGTGTCTCAGGGAAAGAGACACCGCCGTCGCTGGCCCCCTCACTGTCCGGGGGTAAGCGGGTGAAGGCAACTGTACGCTTCTTCGAAGGTGTCGTTGCCGGACTTGATACTTTGATATTGATCCGTGGCCTCAAAGCCGGCTTTATCGACTTTGATGGAGAGGTAGGCGTGAACACGTGATTGGGTTGTGACGACGCCGACGCTTGAACGGTTCTCCACTTCTGAAGTAGACACAACTTTATCTGGTCTGCAATATCATCACAGTGCTCGTCAAGCAGTGTCACGATGGGCTTAAACGATCTTGGGTTGATGGAATGGGTGTGACAAAGCGCTCGTTGCTGGACAGAGGGTTCCTGTTCATCATAGTTTGGATGACGCGTTTCCTAGTTGAGACTCGGAGACCTCACCTCCATTAACTGGCATACCCAGTAAAAGACGGCGCACGTCAAGACGTTTTTTCCGTGGTTCTCCTTGAGAATGTGGACGTTTGGGAGTGCGACTTCGGCACCCTCCATGCAAGCTATCGCATCCGTTCTCGGTTGGATGCGGTATGCATCGACAAGCATCTCGTACGTGACGTTCACAAAAGTGTCGGCTTCGTCTGTGCTGAGTACGGCACGAAGTTTCTTGAGGGCATCGGAGAACTCGGCTTGAGATACACATGCTGCAGACATTGCAGATTTCTGGGAGACTTCACCCGTATTTTGTCTATGTGTTCTACTGAGGAAGTGTCACACGAAAGATGGAAGATGCGTACTGTTCTGATGCCAGGTACGCACATACGGCAGGGATCGCAGCGGGGTTTTTAACGACAAAACCAGAACCTGGACCTGTCTTTGCAGAGGCAAGACGCAAAATTGATTGTGCTTTCTGATACGTTGTTGATTTGGAACATAACCTGTTCAGCTGGTCGCGCTGAAAGGCTTCCATGGTCGTGGTCGGTCGTGGCCAGTAGTAGAACGCGTCTCTCACGTGACGTGAGCAGACGCGTACGTACGCTCATAAAACCCATCGTCCCAAGCTGTCATCAGTCTCGCCCTCGGGCATCCATCCAAATTTATTTTACATCAGTAACGCTTAAATTGTGTCATCCAACTTTTGCATTGGACCCGATCTTGTCCTCTGTTTCTCGTGACCTTCCTGCATTTGAGCGATATGCACCATCCACTGTACAACGACGCAAAGTGATCAAGTCCATGTTGTGCCGTGTAACGATGTCCGTCAGGATCCATGCTGATGGTCGACCGAATTATGCGGTACCGTACGTTCGGTGTCCGGGCCATTGTCAGGCGTTGGGGTAGGAAGTGTGTTCCAAACTAAATTGGCGCTCAGTCCGGGACTCGTGTGCGAGAGATCTTCACTGTTCTTGTGGAATGACCAGATGTCGATCCGCGGACGCCCTCTTGCAATATAAATAAGTGGAAGCAGTAAAAGCAAACCATCAAAAACGAGCGACGGGAGGAAAACTTGTCGATGAAAGTTAGAAGGGACGGAGGAAGATCGATCAGGTCACCGAATGCAACAAGAAGGAACCGGGCGACCGGTATACAAGTTCCTCCATTGCTCACTGTGTTGTATGATTCCCGGAGGCGCAACTTCAAGAAACCCAGACACATAACTTTCGTGGTCAAGAATCGTACAGGTCATAAAGCTCTGTGTACATGAAGAATAAATAAAATGGTACGACTATCAAACTCGTCCATTTTTCCCAACGAGTAAACATCTTATGCTTGATCGAATGCCCCTGTGATCAGAGATGATTGATCACGATAGTATCACCCACAACCTTAACAACAGTCACATCTCGACCATCTTGGACAAGCTCCATGGTGGCTACATTCGGATCTTCCTGGTAGAGTTTTCCCGACGATGTAGTTGCCATAACATCCTCAAATTGGACAGTATCAAAATCAGCAAGTCTGTGGGGTCCCCATGTGCCCGTCATCCAGCTTGCATTTTCAAGGCAAAGTGATCCAGGAATATTAATATCCAGGGACGCTGATTGCTTCTTCGTCAGATTTTTTATATCAACGGTGGCAGAGGTCCGGGAGATCTTTGGGGTTATATTGATGTTGAGCTTATCTCCGGGGTCAACCGTGATACCCTCTATCCCAACAGATACAGTGCTATATGATACCTCGTAGAAGGCTGTGTAAAGGACGGTGAGATAAACACGGATATGGGATGGTTGACATCTTACGACCGATGGTAGGGTTACTGCCACTATCATCAAAGGTCACAAAGTAACCAACTGCCACGGAATTTGGACACTCGGAGGAAGCATCAATAGCGAGAAAGGTTGAAAAGGCACTCTCAGCCAGACCCTCCTGGATGGCTTCCGGAACGCTGACAGTCGCAGAAACAGAACTGAAGCCCCCCCTTTTCAACTATGATATGGGTGAGATGGTGAACAATCATGGTGAATCCGCCACAGACCTCAACATTAATGCCAGCCCATTGGGTATTGGAGGCACTAGCTAGGGAGTGACGGTGAGAGACACCGGCACCTGCGGCATATGGGACAGCCAGAATTGCGGGGGAAAACAAGAGGCTTATCAGATGAACGAGCATGGCAGCTGCAAGAGAGTAGAAGTTTCTGGAGGAATGGGAGCGCCCCCTGGGTTTGTATACCAAGCCTCAAGGAAGGCAATGCAGTGTTTCAGTTGGTTTCATTTCATGATCTGGCGTTTGCATCCGAGCCGAGAGCCGAGGTTCAGCATTGACAAGTGCGGTGTCTCGCAAAAGTGCCAAAAATGTCAGAAATCGACAGTTTCCCTGGGTCGAAAATGGCAAAGCAACTGCGAGGGGACCACTACAACGAGCAAAGAAACAACATGAAGGTGAACAATGTACTCCAGCCGTTCGCTTGAATGAGTTTGGATAATTAGTTTTTTAGAAGACGTTGGACTCACAAGTGCAGTGCACATGTAGACGAGACTCGAACGTGGAAAAGACGGAACCAGACTCGGAGTGTTTTGAAATATACAATAATCCTGACCAGTGGCTTGCATCGGGAACTGGCACATTAACGTGGATGAGATGAGCTTACAACGCTCTTGCTACTAAGGCTCGTGCTATGATTGCGAAAGATCGGAAAGATTTTGGACATGATTTGAATAGCACTTGGTTCACTGTTAAATTATTCGCAACGCTGCAGAGTCCTTGTGTGACAAACGGATTTCAACCATTTACCTAACGGTGCGAGTTTATCCTCCATCAGTAAAGGTGTTCTGAACAAAGGTCGATCGCAAACTAAATTTGCAGGATGAGAAAGCGGTTGTTAGCCTACCGTAGGGATCTTTAGTCGAAGACAAGGAGGTCCAGCAGCAGGCGATGTCTTTGGGAAAAGATATAACCTACGGGTGGACGCACCTTGTCCCCGATATAATCCCCTCCGTCCTTCGTTTATGTCGAATATCTGAGAAAGAAAACCTACCTTTTCGTTACCATCGCCCCACACTGTCCAATCCTGAACTTCGTTGCCGCTTTGAGTCTTGACGTTGATTATCATATCAATCACTGCTCAACGTTCTAAGTGCATGTTTTCAAATCACAAACATCATTGCTCCGCGTCGTTTGGATGTTCGATATCGTCGTCGTTGGCGTCGGGCACATCGAAAGTCGCACTTTGAGCCATAAAATAATCGTAGCCGGTGCCTGTCTCAGAAACAGACACCCGTCGCGAGTGGCAGCTTGTGGCCGTTCGAATCGCTGTCAACGGCAAACGGGCATCGCCATCGCCCTATTTGGTGGTCTCGCGTGTCAACCTCCTCCTAGCTCAGCACCGAGGTCGGAGTGGCATCCAGTAAGGCAAGAGCGGAGAAACAGCGAGAAGGCGAGATCGACAGCGGCGGGTGAGTGGGAGGAGGGTGAAGGAAGGAAGGCAGGTGAGGAGCTGTTCCATAGCTGGTCGAGGGTTAAATACCCCATATTTGCAGTGGCTGACAACAATCCACTCCACATTTCGTGGATACCAATCGTTGTGGGGCATCGTCCACCACACTCTTTGATGGAACGAAAAGGAACAAAGATAGACTACACCGTGGCCTTGAGCACCAAACAATGAATTGTGTGCAGGAGACAACGACAGGGAACAATGAATGAGGCACAGTTCGTGCTACATTGAAGGATGGCTCAATCGTGATCCTCAGGTTTCATCAGAGAGACTATAGACAGACCTCGCTACCGACCGTTCCGTCGTTATAATAAGGACAACTAATTGTCGACGAAGGCATAGCAGGAAATGAAAATGATGGCAGTGATCGCGCTAATCCTAAAGTTCCGCGCTGTTCCGGGCCGGAAATAACCTTGACTCTGAACGGTCCTGATAACCATTATTAGCGAGCAAGCAACCCGATAGCATATTCTATCTCTGCCCCAACCCCCCGTCAAGTACTCTAACAGGTTGGAGATAGTAGAACCACAAGGCTATGTAGTATAAATATTTCCCAATCCCATGCTGTTCAAGAACCACATGCTACACTCGTTCTACAAGTTAATTACAGGTGGCCGTGTATAATTCGACAACCATTCTTGTCAAAGTAATCCTATTCAGCAATTTGATCTCGGAAGCACCAATATAAACCCATGTTCTACTCAGCAATCATACAACAATACCTCATTTTCAACCAACGGTGAAAGAAGAAGACGTGCCCATAAACGATCGAACCGTCCCAACGAGTGGTTTGGCATCGCCGTAGTAGGTGATACGATACGTACCAGCTTTGAAAAGATACAATATAAGTTGGTGATCAAGCATGTGACGTTTTGTCCGACTTACCGGGAGTACCATCCTCGATTGTCCTACACAGTAGACAAAAATTCAGGGAGGCCCAGTGTTACCAAAACGGAAGGGGTAACTTACCAGCTAATGTTAACTATGCTTGTTCCAAGCAAGAAGTTGGTCCTTTGCCATTGATAAATAGTTGATGGATGTGAATCCGTGCGTACAGTCGTCCAGACGTCATCCTTAAGCTGGTCGATGGTGAGGAATGATCCCTCAAGACGAAGATTGTTCTATGGTTTAAACGTTATTCGTTCGAGTCGTAACAAAGTGGAAGGCTCTTCACCCTTGGATTTGCCCCTACAAATTGCACCATGACAGTATCTCCTGTAAGATACATTGTGTCATTCGCATCTATCAAAACATCCCCAAAGTGGTTAGAACCAGCGTTGTCGACGATAACCGGCGTCTACATAGGTTCGGTACACAAGCCATGAGTGGGGTATAGGAAAAAAAAATAATGAAAGAAAAGAAAAACTCGTTATTAAATTGAGAAACGCACCTGCAACGAAATCGCAACAGAAGTCTGTTCGGGTGGGGGTGGATCGGATCGTGTTGGTAGCTCCACGTGACTGTCGGCGAGATATGGAACCAGGTCACTGTACCGATCAATATAAGCCTCGAGCGTCGCTTGATTATCCCAATTATTAGACTCTTTCGTAGGGAAATAAAACCACCAACCGGGCCCAAAAATGTTCGATGCGCCTTCATACCGCTGAATAGCGTATTCTTCGCGCGTTGTAATATAATGTCCATAGGTGTTAGCGGGGCCAGCGATAACGACGTATGCTGAGTCATCGAGAATCCCATTCGAGATCAGCTGGGCACGCAATAGCTCACTATTGTTTGAGACATAAATTGGTCCGAGTGGGCCGTGCAAACGGAGCGAGAGTAAGACAGCCGCAGACACCGGGGAACAAATAGGCGCACCGCATTCGCCGACCAGCCATGGTTGTAAGCTCTCCAGGCATCACAAGGACAACGAAATTGCCAACACGGAGCATTTGGATATCAACCGTGTGCGGTGACCATACATACGGCTTGTTGGAATAGCCCTAAGCACACGTTTAACTGACAAGAAACAACTCAGGGTGCAAACCCACGGTATTCAAGAAGATGGGCTTGGGAAAATGGCAATCGATTTGCTCTTGTGAAGGAAACGGGGTGAGACCACCTGGCGTTAATTACTTTAGCACGAGGCGCAGAGAAAGGAATTTAAACGTACCCTTGACGATGTGCCAAAATGGATTTCGGGGTGTAGAAGCATTGTCCCCCTGAATGAAATCAAAAGCTCCAGGGCCATCGCTTCTTGAATGTGATTTGATCAGACGAGATGTAAAGTAACCAGTAAATAAGGTCATCTATCAACATAATCTTCCTGAGGCATGAACGCAGACTGACGTTGTTCCGCCAGCAAAGCCGTATCCTGTGGGACGAGGGCGATTCAGCAAGAAAATGAATGGCCGGGACATGGCGTAAACCGACCTAGCGCCGCAGGACAGGTTCTTGCAATGGTCCCACTAGGTAGCTCGAACGTATAGTTCATCCTGGAAATGTTTAGTACACAACTCCCCGGTAGATAATGTGACAGTTTCCCCAAGGTTATTCAAGTTGAAAATCCAGAGACCAGGGAGCAGGTAGAGCTCAACAGAAGTAAATGACTTACATATTCATGTGAACGTGCACACTCCTCACGGAACCCTTGATGCCCATCAAACCTGTCGTGTTGGCGGTTTCGATGGTGGTGTCCTGGCTGGAGAAGATAACACTCGGTGACAACGACTCCATGACCGCACGTGCAGCCTCAAACTGAGCATTTCCGATCAGCAAGTTAGAAGCGAAGTCGGAGATGCGGAAGCCTGGCCCTCTACGAGATAATGTGAGCGGGTAGCAGGTGTGTGATCAAGGCAGATTCACGGACCGACCATGACAGTCCTGGACATAGCCGCCACATGTGGAGTGCTCATATTCACAGAATTGGCCATCATAGGGTTGACCAAGAGATTCACAGTAGGCGCCGAGGCTGATGGATTTGTAAATAAGACTCGTGGGTTATCAAACCGTGGCGAAGAACTCGACTAACTCACGTATTTGGGCTCGTGTCACCAACGTTGGCTGAGAAAAGAAAGAGGGGGCTGTTAGTGCGCATGCAAATCACAAAGATAGATCCCGCAAAAGCGATGTCGGGAGACTACCCTGACCAATAGGGAAAGATGGAGCGGAAGTAAGACATACACTGAACGAACCCAGCTACGAAGCTGCCGTTTCCTGGAGCTACGCTTGGCTCAATATATGCTGTGAGAAGCACGACGGAAATTAATCCAAAGCAACGCTCCAGAGGACTAGTCTCACATTCATACAGATATGCAGCCATCCCCTTGTTGTCACCACTAACTAGAGTATTGTTCTATTTCTCTGGTTAAAACCACACCGCGATACTCTTGCTTGGCTAGGGATGTTTTTCTGACTCACGTTATATAGACTGGTTCCATGTACTGCAAAGAAACTGATCAAGCCCCTAGCATTTCCACTAGCATCGTCTAGTCGAAGGACGGACATTTCCTTATCTTGGTCATACTGGTACTTGGCTCTTTCTTCTGTTGGATTAGCTAGATATGCACTAGGACTGCGATTTCGATTACCACCCAGAAGAGTAGTGTTACCGATACGGATGGACCCCGGGGCAAGAGAGGCATGGGCTTTACGAATGGCAGTGAGGGTTCCGTCTACGATTGCCTGTGCTGTCTGACTGATGTAACCGAGACTAGTGATCTGGGGGAGGAGGTCTTCGAGATAACCACCGACACCAGAATGGGAATGTGTGCCCACGAGAGCAGTGTTCGATGACGTGTACAGTCCTCTAAGAATAGGATCGTTCGAAAGAGCATCTAGGATGGAACGACGAACACCAGTGTCGCCCATACAGATGTCGGAGGAAATGAGAAGGACGCGAGAGGCAGGCGAGGTAGGGTCACTAGGGTCAGCGATGATGAATGCACGCGAACGCTGGCGCATATGCAGACCGGTGTCTGTCTGCGCCATTGAAGCATATCCCTGCAAAGGCGACGGTGAGACAAAGAGCAGTTGTTAAACGTCACCGGACGTGCCATCATGTTGGTCTCGACGACGGGGCTGTTTTGGAGTGATCAGACAAGGGCGGACGTCGCAAAGCGCGCAAGAGGAACATACCCGGTGACATCTCCAATGCCAACGCCAATCAAGTACCTGCCCTCGCTTGCGCCGGGCACGCGAACACTACTCTGAGCCAGGAAGCCTCCGCGTGTATAGGTGAAGAACGCAAAGAGATAGAGCAAGGATGCATGGATAGCGTCACTGATCCAAGCAAACGGAAAGAAAGGTTCTCCCAGGTCAGAGATGGGAAGATACATGGCTCGGGGTATTAGTAGCAAGATGATAGAGTACGTTAGCCTCAAAATAAGGCCTTCAAAAAGATGACGGAGAGATTCCTGATCTTCCTTGAAACTGCAATGATGGAAGTCGTGCACTGGCAGTTTCGTTGCCGCGTGGGATGAATTCCTCCTTTGTCTACGATTAGCTACTGAATCAGATTCGATCCTTGCACACATGCTATCCTCAGAACCATCCAGCGTCGACGGCGAAAGCCCTAGCAGTGTAAAACGCGCTTCGTACGCCGAATCTGTGTCCCATCGCACGCTGGACAACATACGGGATGAGGTCGCACAGAGCATCGCCGTGCGCGCTATCATGAAAGCGAAGACCGTAGAAGGCGCCAAAATCAGCGTTTACTTTACATTCTCCAAGAAGGACGACGATGTCTTCCTTCATCGTGTGGCGGACATCATTCGCGCTCGTTTGTCTTCCCGACACCTGTTCGCGATAGGGACGACTGGCGCACCATCCCCCACCTCGTCCACAAACACGAATACGTTGATCATCACAGGCGCGGAAGACGACGACGTCCAGCGTGCAGTCCTACTCTTCAGCTCCAAGTTTCTCGGTCGAGTCGCCTCTGTCTCCAATCACGGAAATCTTATCATAGCCGCTGTGCGGGAGGTCGGCGGCTCCTCGTACGATGGTGCCGCCCTCTGGGACATCCTTTCAAAATCAGTCCGTGCACCCCTTAACCCCCTTTCTCCTCCTCCCGGGTCGCGGAGCATCGACCAACTGGTCATCGCAGCCCGCGCACGCCTGCAACGTGTCACCCCGCGCCAGGCATGGGAGATCCTGCACGACACAACCTATCCAATACCCGCATTCCTCGTCGATATCCGCCCTGCCTCTCAACGTGAACGCTCAGGTGGTATCCACGGCTCCCTAATCATAGAACGAAACGACCTCGAGTGGCGATTCGATCCCAGAAGCGAGGCTAGGCTGGCAATCGCCGACCGATATGATCTAACAATAATCGTGTATTGCGAAGACGGGCACGCCAGCAGCCTTGCGGCTTCCGCATTGCATGACGTGGGGTTATTGAATGCAACTGACATGATAGGCGGGTTTGAGGCGTGGAAGGCGGAGGGACTCTCTGGGCAGATTAAACCACCGTCAACAATTAGTGAGAGCGGCACATGGGAAGCATTGTCGCAACCATCCCCTATATCAAGTTGAGAATTTTTGTCGTCACTCGTGCGTGCTTAGCATTGTCCGAGCCCCAGTATATTGACTGACCGCCCATTCTCGTCGTGTGAACTCCTTTAGCTGAAAGACGGCGAAACGTGTTGATGCTTGACCACTAATTGGGACAATTACAATATGTTTGAGTAATGGAAAAGGCGAGGGATTCCTGTTCGATTTGATTCTTATTTAACGGATGTATAATTATTTTGGCAAATTCATCGCAAGTTTCAAGATCGTCCACCGCCTTCAGGTCCGGAACTGTTATCCTCTGCATCCGTTCAGGAGTGACCTATAAATTTCTCGCTGCACAGTCGGGAGGACAAGGTCGCCATGCGTAGCGCAAGTATACTAGATGCGTACAGCCTCCCCATAACCTTGGGGCCCGCCGAATGAATTCTTGCCATGGTTTTATCCCGACTGATCATCCAAAGCCTCAAAGTCCACGAGAATAGGCGCAGTGTATCTAATCCCAAAAGCAAAGTCCGTTGTCGCTGTAACTCAAAATCCATCAACAAGGCTGAAACGTCCGTCGTCAGAACGTTCGGATAGGTGTACACGTCACCTAACCTTTACCAGCTCTCTCGGCTCGTTTCAACCATTTCGATATCTAAAGCGGTGCTTGAAGCCAACGGTGAACAGAGGCCCCGGCGGTACAACTTAGCTATGCGGTGTTGCCGTAACCGGTGGCATCACGTAGAATCCGGTTACCTCGCAACTTGGGCCGGCGACTCCCTGAAAATAAGAGTATTGCTTGGCACGTTGAGAAAATCACCGAAAGTTCACAGGCGGACAATGAACAATCTACAAGATTCGACTCGCGGCTCATTATTTTACATACTGTGGTATGTGCTTTGGCAGTTTCAATGCGACCATGTCTTTATGTAAATTGCGCAGATGGTACAATGGGCGGCGTAGCTGCACTGCAATGCGCGAGGCGACTTGGGAGAATGACGTACATTCTATTCATAAAAAGTCCGGGAGTCGTTTACAAAGTTCCCTCCATTATCACTCACATCGGAGCCCAGTGTTCCATACTTTGCACCCACCCCCGTGACCCTATCCATCAAAACCATGTTGTTCAACAAACTCGTCCTCACAATTCTCGGCACAACGGCCATCGTAGCAGCTCTACCCATAGCGCCGTCTATCAACGCGGAGAAGCGAGGTATCGAGTGGCCTGATTCAGACTTGGAAGTTGCCAAGCGTGCACCCGTCCTCGCCGATCGCCAGGGGAACCAAAGTGGCGGTTGTGGATCGAAGTGAGTCCCCATTGCCGTGCGCACGCCAAGTACGCTGCTCACTGGTTACTTGCAGCCTCGATTCAAACTGGGGCATGTGCTGACCCTATACCTACTAATGTGTGCAATTCCATCGCCCCATGCCTCTGTCGGCATGCAGGATAGTGGTTGCGTTGTGGTACGCGCCAGTCTTTTCCAGCCTTCCTATGAAGGCCGATCGGCTCCCTGGAGTCGGTTCCGGAGTGCGTTCTCGGTATTTATTGGCATTGTACATAAGTTTGCTTCTGCAAAAAAAACATCACTTTTTCGTGGGCACCACACGACTTGGATGGGCCTTTGTCACTGTCCAAATGAAGGATTTATCGTCAGAGGGATTCACTGACCTTCCAGGAATCCGCGTACGTTTTCAGACTGCAGGGGGTCTGCAGCCCAACCAGCACTATATTGCCGTTGTCATACCGGTTGACTTGGCTGTTGCGATACTAGAAAAAGACAGACAAATGGGTACCTAGCGTGATTAAAGCGACTTCCGCCCAAGGCCCGAAATGCGAGATGGCGCACCGATCAAAGGGGTACGGAGCCAGAATTGCATCACTCCACACGTCGAATTATTGATTAATTGATCCTGATAGGCTTCTGTCTTCTTTCCGTCGGATATAGTATGTAGCATGTTGACTTGGCCGAAGGGAGAAGCACAAATTAAGGGCCGAGCAGAAGACGAGGCAGCTGCTCAAGTGAGACCATGGCGCGAACAATCCAACTTGCTGCCATATTGCAGCCGAGTCTGCTAATCTAAGAAGACACTCACCTGTAAGTACCAGATGAGCCTCCTTCGATGGAGGAATGCTTATTCCAGGGTCCCGGTGCCGTAGTTAGTCGGCATAACTTTGAACCTACGTCGTCAGAGCGACCCTTGGGAAAAGTTGTTTTCGATGACAAAATCATAGCGTTACTGGTCGTAAACGCTCGCCCTTAAATTAGACCATCGAACCCAGGGATCTATCCTAACTTCTTTCCCCGCGGGCCCAGCAAAATTTTTGAGCCTCTGCTAATCCCATGGTTTTCCACAAGCTCACACTGGCGCTTCTCAGCGTGGCCGTCATCGTAGCTGCACTGCCACCTATATCCCCTCCCCGTTCCAACATTGAAATAGATAAGCGTGACACTCTGCCACCGAGCGTGGGGAGCCTGGGTCCCATTGACGTTTCTCTCGATGGGCAAAATATCACCTATGATTAATAGCTGCAGTAATATGTGAGTGTTTACACAATTCATGTTAATCCACAAATACGATTCATCTATTTCATCTAGTATCATCACGGGTGGTAGTAGATGCGAAGGTGCAGGGGCTCTTTGATACCATAGAAATTTGGACGCTCTCAAAGTTGTGGTCGTGGCTCGTCGAGTGAGCTTGAAAGAGTACAGCCATGTCAATGAACAACCTTATATTTGCCATAGTTCTTGGAGACTCGCGAAGTTGTCTGAGGCGAAATAGGGCTAAAAATGAACGGTGGTCAGACAACTCGGACATATTTGCGCCATTTACAGCTCCTTGGTTGGATAAGACGGGTACAGGAAATGGCTGTGCGGTTGTGTCGGAACGAAAACTGCCATGCTCGAATCATATTTGGCAATTTGTACCACTGCCCAATCATATAAAGCAATCAAAGAATGCTGGAGAGTGAACTAGGACGAAAATTAAATCTGATCGGGGTCGTGATCATCACAGTCGATCATGCATAAGAGCCTGTTCGACAACTTGCTACTTCGGCTACTACATCGGCTGCTACATCGGCTAGTCCCTAAGCGGTGTAAGTGACCTAAGTGGTGTGTAAGTGAAGCTGCCAGGGTTTCACGGCCAGCCGTGCC
>JBBPKO010000251.1:0-36477 GCA_038089295.1 Xerocomus amazonicus
ACTGAGCCCTGCTCGTCCGTTCGTGTTCCTCACAGGCACGGTCGAGCATTGCCTCATGATGCAGCAAGCAGCCGAAGCCAGAGCTCTCAGTCCACTCGAGTGGTGCGATACCATATCCACAGAGTTTCGTGTCCGTCCCCCTTCCCCACCTCTACCTGTGCCAATGACTAGCGATGCCCGCAGAAACTCGGGGAGAGAGCCAATATCAGCGGGACCATGTTCATGCGCACAACCCAACGTCAGCACCGTGCCACCGTCGAGCACGTCTGGGTAAGCTTTCTCGGCCGTCTCCAGACCCATCTCACCTTGGCCTCTGTAGCGCACGCTCGCAGACCAGGGACTCATCTACAAGGATACCTACGAGGGATACTATTCCACGACTGACGAATCCTTTTACCCGCCTTCTCGTGTCGCGTCCCACCCAACCCGTCCAAACACCAAAATCGCGACAGAAACGGGCTCGATCGTCGAGTGGTCCAGCGAGGTTAATTACAAGTTCAGACTGTCCAAATTCAGCGATGCACTTCTCGCACATTACTCTGCTGTTGCCGAGCTCAATGCCAGCGCTGAGGACGGGCTTGTCGCGCGCGGCGTTCACCCAGACATCTACCAGAATTGGGTGATCCAGGACTTGAAGACGGAACCTCTCGAGGACCTGTCTATATCAAGACCGAGAGAGCGGATTAAATGGGGAATCCCTGTGCCTGGCGACCCAAGTCAGACCGTATACGTCTGGTTCGATGCCCTGTTGGTCTACCTAAGTGGGGTGGGCTACCCCACCGCTACAACCATTGCGTGGCCCCCAGACGTGCAGGTGGTGGGAAAGGATATTGTTCGGTACGCTTGGAAAACCTTGAAGCACTCGCGACTGGTCTCACGTACGCGCAAGGTTCCATGCGATTTACCTTCCCGCTGTCCTCCAGGCTTTGAAACTTCCACTTCCAAAAACACTACTCACACACGCACACTGGACTGCTGGGCAAAAGAAAATGTCAAAGTCTGTCGGGAACGTGGCTGATCCTATGGTTGCGATGGATGATTTTGGTGTGGATGCCGTTCGATTCTACCTTGCACGTGTTGGGGGCCGGTTTCGAGATGATGTTGGTGAGTTCCCCCAGTCATCCGTGGTCTGTTGTTGACTCTCCTAGACTGGTCCGAGGAACAGCTTCGAAAGCATGCAGACGAGATACGGAATTCACTTGGAAACTACTTTCTTCGGATAACGTCGAATGCCATCAAGCGGCGAGCGGCGAAGGTAATTGCAGGTTCCCCAGAGCCCCCGATGTTCCGCACCCTGTTCTCAAAACACTTCCCCAATTCAAGCCTCTCAGACGTCTCAGCGCATGCGATAGACCTCGAGACTTGCAAACCATTAACTAATGAAGAATTTTTGACGATGCTCGATGATCTAGGAACACGGGTGCCACGCTACATGAAAAACTTTGAAGTGGCGGAGGCGCTTCATACGATCATTCTGATTCTGCGACAGGCGAGCCAACTTTCCTTGATCCGCATTGGTGACACCATTGAGCAACGATTCGATAGGCGAATGCTCTCCTGACGACCCTTGAGCCCTGGTCTGATATGCATCCACCGGAGGTCGCCCTGTCGTGTTATCTCACCGCCCTCGAGACCCTCCGTGTTACTGGGATTCTTCTCCAGCCGTTTATCCCGCATGCCAGTGAGAAGTTGCTCGATGGTTTGAATGTCCCGGCAAGCGAGAGGAATGTAGAACACGCACGTGTTGGGAAAGGTGAAGTGAGGCTCATGATGGACGTGAAGGGAGTCAAACTCTTTGAAATACCCAGCAAGAGCGCGCCAAAAAGTTGAGTTACATGCAACCCTCTGATTCATTACGATGAATATAGTCGAGTGCCCATCTCTGCTTCCAGCTTGACGCAATGTCTTAGGTATAGATATTGATCGTCACGATTCCAGCTGTAACTGCATCCTCTGGACGATGAGGTTTACAATGTCTTTCCACTCTGTCATGGCTCCGAGACCTGTAGTGCGAGGTGATTGCCAACCCACGGGGATCCACACAAGATAGCGTACCAATGTCCCCGCATGCGAGCCCTTTGCCGATAGGTCCTACGACGTTGTATTTGATGACGTCTTGCACGATACGGAGGTGTTGTGCTGTCAGGGGGTGCTCATACATGAGTGTGTTCATCGCGGGGAAGATATACGTCGGCGTCGTGGGTGCGAGTGCGCGGAGCAGGGATGTCTAGCACAGGGATAACGTGAAGTGCAATTGAAGAACGGGAAGGAGACACACGACGAGATTGTCGCAAAGGCCAGCTGCAATTTTGGCGAGTGTGTTGGCGGAGCAAGGAGCGACGAGGACGATGTCTGCCCAACGCCGCAGTTCGATGTGGAGAATGGGGTCACCGATGGTGTATGTGCCCTGTGATAAGGATGGAGTGGTGGTTTGACGAGATTGAAGTGGGAGGCATACCGACCACTCGTCGTCGTCGGTCCAGACACGCGCGCCTGCATGCTCGATGTCTGCGGTGGTGAAGAATGCGAGCGATTGTTTCGTGGAGACGACTTCGACCTTGACGTTGCTGTACTGGCTGGAGTGTAAGTACGTAGACGAGGGTGACTAGGAGAGGGTACTGACTTTGAGAAGTTCTTGGACGATGAGGGGAGCCTTGATGGATGCGACACTGCCCGTGGTGATGAGGAGAATATGGGTGTGGTCGGGCATGCGTTCGAGCTCGGCAACGAATTGGCGGGGCATGACAGAACAGAACGAACGACAAGCTGATATTCCACAGTGAGACGAGTATAGTACAACGAATAGAATGAAAGCAAAAGGAAGAAAGGTATTGAATTCGCCGCGATGTTCAGCCCTCCAAGATGCCCATCTCTCTCCACTTATCCCAAAGCAAGCCGACACCGACAGACGCATTAGCAGCACCTTTGACGTCCTTGATATCTAACAGCTCATATTCCCGTCCAAACGCTAGGAAGTGTGCAAACAACGAGTTGAAGTGGGGTTCAGATCGGAGATGGAGGATCTGCGAGTAGTGTGCGTGGTATATGTGGGCGAATACACGAAGCAATTGACGGTAAACATGCTTGATCGTCGAGGGGAAGGTCTGGGGGAAGTCGTGTCCTGCGATGCACCAGATAAGGTTTTAGTCATCGCTCGATTGCACAGGTCTTACCAGATTTTGTAGGAAAGACGTTCTCATCGTCCAGGAGGTTTTGGACCCATGTCATGACGTAATCGATATAGGTTGGCGCAGCCAAGTTAACACTCTTTCGGTCCTGGTTGATCCAAGTGTAGTTGAGACTTTGGATGGGTAGATTCAGTCAAGGGATGCTCTCAGAAAGTGTAGCAGGCCTACTTTGAACCGGCTGACATAGTAGGACATGAGTGTTGAGTGCAACACTCCGAAATAACACCATAGAACTCGTTGAGGTTGGTGTAAAAATCAAAGACTAGACCGTTTTCAGGATCAGAATGGAAAGAGATGATAGGAAGCGATGTACCATTGACTGCAACCCATTCCATGATGTCAACATACTTTGGAAGGACGACGATTGTCTTGAAGTTGCCCTTGACCAAGGCTGCTTCGACAAAGGGGCTGCACAAATAAAGTGGTTTCGAGGGTGATGGACCACCCTGGGGGGAAGGCACGGGTGGGGGAGGCATATCAGGGAAGTTTGCCGAGGTCGGCGTCGGTGAACGTTTTGGGCCACGCGGGGTGCGCGACATAGAACGCCTATGAGAATCAAAATGGGTGATGTTCAGACATTTGACGACGAAAAACTCACCCGATAGAGTTGAAGAAAGACATGGTGCTGGTAGAAAAAAAAAAAAGCGTTGTGGGCTGGTCGACGCGATTTCCGACAACGATCTCCATTATTACCAAAAATGGAAGACTTAATATCGGACGAATAGCGTGTGAACTTTAGGATAAAAAGTAATGCGGACAGAGGATTTTTGCACCGAGACAATATTGCCGAAACGTGCACCCTGACCGAGCTCAACGAGCAGCACGTCGAGCTCGACCTTTTCCTCGTTGCAAAATTTCTTCCTCACCACCATCAATGGTGAAAACCAGACGGAAGTCAAAGGCTGCTGCTGCTGCCGCTGCCGCCGAGCAAGAACCCGAGACAGCCTCGACCCAGGGCACAGAGGATGTCTCATTGTCTGTCCCCGCATCCTCCGGCTCGTTCCTTGTGCCCATACCACCAGACCTCGACATTGACATGCTCTCCCACATTCTTCCTGATGTCTCCTTTGCGAAACCAGACCCAGAGACCGTCCTTGCAGTATATAGACTCTTGCTTGCTCAAGTGGCAGACCAGGATGACACTCGGCGCGACCTAGAGGAGCTTAGAGCCGAAGTGGATCGCAAGGAAATTGAGCTTGACCAGGCCATACAGGACAGAGAGACCAAGACAAAAGACCTCGAAGATTCCCTTGCCATGTTGCAAAAGGAGGTTGCCACTGTCAAGGAGGCGCGGGATCGGCTCGGTATGTGTCCACACACGTCCTGTGTAACCAATCTATAATTCTCTTTCTAGTCACCTCAAATAAAGATCTGGAAACGCGTATATCATCGTTCACCAGCTCACAATCAACATCAGTCTCGGACCTCGATCATCTCAAGATTCGTGTAGAAGAGACCGAAAGGGAAAAGCGAGATCTCATAGGTGTCGTGAGCAGGCTCAAGGAGGATACCACACAGCGTGACGGTACACGCTCACATAGCATCTTCTTGATTCTGAAATCGACTGACCTTTGTGCCACAGAGGAAGTTCAAAACCTACGCATGAATCTCCGTCAAGCTCGCCAAGATCATCAGGCCCTCGAGACACAAGTCCGCGAGCTTCGCTCGTCAGAGACGTCGACCAAAGTAGGTACTTCCTCATTCTTGTCAATCCCCGCACTCACTATTTGTCCTTCATCAGTTTAAGCTCGACACACTGTCCCAACAACTCACACTGGCCCAGTCCGAAGCCGAGCGTGCAAATGCCGAATTAACTGCCAAGTCGGAAGAGTATGCGAACTTCCGACGTACTAAGCATGCAGAATTCATCCAACTGCAATCTGCACACGATTCTCTTACACAAAAGCATGCTCTTACTGAAAGTTCACTCAGGGCTATGCAGTCTGCTCAGACCGCTTCCACGCAGCAGCTGACTCAGGCGCTCACCAAAGCACAGGACTTGCGGGGACAACTCGCAGAACAAGAAGTCGCATTCACTACAGAGGTCTCCGGCTTGAAGAGGTTGATAACGATCATGGAGGAGAGGGAGAAGCAAGCGAAGGATATTGTGGACGGCATCGAGCGTGAGTGGGCAGATGTAGGTGATCGTGCCGAGCAACGGGAGGCTGCATTAAGGGCGGAGACCGAGAAAGAACGACGTGCTCGGGAAGAAGTCGAAAAGAGGTTGGAGCAGTTGGAAACGGTTATGGAACGCATGCACCGCGGTGAACTTCCACCTGCTGGCCGTGGCGCTTTCGTTCCTTCTGCTCCGCGTGCCTCCGGCAGCAATGACCACTCTGCCGACGGGATGCCAGGTTTCAGCCCAACAGTGTCCATGGCCAGCAAGGTGCAGAAGGGCGGAAAGACGTTCACGCAGGTATATGCCGACTACGTGCGCCTCGAAGAGGAGTACGCGAGAAAGTGTGTAGAATATGATCGCATGGACGGGACGCTTTCCGATGTTCTCGCTCAAATAGAAGAACGAGTAAGTATATACGTTCCACGGTTCCGGTTCGTCTTTCTTAGCAAGCTGTCAGGCCCCAGTTCTGGCACAACAACGCGAGGAATACGAGCGTCTCAGGGAAGAATCTACTCAACTCGCTAACCAGCTTTCGATCGCTCTCGCCGAACGCGACGCAAGTGCATCTTCCTTCCGAGAGGCATCGCAGAAGCTTAAGAAATCGCACCAAGAGGCCGACCTTCTCCAACATCAACTCACCGACATTGGCCGACAAGTCCAAGCGCTCCTCAAGGAACTTGGTCGACGGGCAAATCCATTGATTCCTTCAGATGAGGAGCTTGATGAAATGTCCCCATTACCGGCTGATAGCATTGACGCTGTCATCACGAACAACCTTGTTCTCTTCCGCTCGATTCCATCCCTTCAAGAGCAGAATCAAAAGTTGCTCAAGATTGTCCGTGAGCTTGGTTCAAAGATGGAGGCCGAGGAACGTGAATACCGCGAGGCGCTGGAGAAGGAGCAAAGCGAGGCTGTTCGGGAGGCACATGAGGCCATTCAGGATCTTGCAGCCCAGCTCGAGCGGCAGAAAAAGAGCAACGAGCTTACCATTCAGGCATATATGAAGGAGAGGGATGCGTTGAAGGCGATGCTTGCCCGTGCTGAACGCACATCATCACATGGTGGGATCAACGGTACAGTCAACGGTGCAGCCCCTGCTCCGTCGGTTGATTTGGCTGCCGAGTTGGAGGATGTTCAAGCACAGTTCGAGTCGTACAAAGAGGAAATGAACGTGGACGCAGAGAAGTTGCGCGACGACCTGGCTCAAGCACAGAGACAACTAGGTCAAGCCAATGCGGCACTCGCGAAGGCAACTGCCAAAATTGAATTCTTTGATGGTACGCTACTACGATATACAGATGTCTATCTGATCGTTCACTTCGCATTAGAGCGGCAACGCATCGCTCAGGAGCAACTGAGTATGCAGAGCCGGGATCTGGACAGCTTGACATTGCGCAACCAACACCTCCATGACCAACAAATGCGCCTTGACATTGACCGTGAGCGTGTCATGGATGAGTTAGCCGTTGCAAAGGGTGATCTTGACCAACTCCGCAACGAGGCTGCGAACTTGCGCGCAGAAAAGAGAATCTGGGAGGTTGGTCTCAATTTGAGTTTGACACCTCAAAAGATTGAGCGATTTTTATCAGAGCGTTCAAAACCGACTGATCGAAGAGAATAAGATTCTCGCTGTGGAACGTTCACAACTCTCGGGCCTCATCACCAATGTCCAGCGAATGCACAGCGATCTTGAGCGTTCAGGAGAGAATGATCGCAGGCGCCTCGAGGCTCAAGTCCAGATGATGGAAACTCAGACGTGAACCTTTGATCCACCTTTGTCATTCTGCTTTGCTTACTTCGCAAATAGGCAAGATTTGAAGTCGCAACTAGGCCAGGAACGTGAGACCATCAGACATCTCTCACTCCAGAGAGATATTGATATGAAAGATCTCCAATCACGTTTGGATAAGACCGTACGTTCCCGGGATGTCGAAAGCCCGGCCTACCTTGATTCATTATTCTCAGACCGAGCAACTATCTCAAACACGGGAATCGCTTGTTGGGGCCGAGACTAGCAAGACGCACCTTCAGGAACGGTTGGAAGAGCTAGCACGCCAGTTCCAAGGCAACGCGGAGAGACTCGCAGTTTATGAGAGGAGGACCACTGGTACAAGTACTGCGGCTCCTGCGCCCGATCCAGATCTTCCCCGTGAACAACAACTAGAGCAAGAAGTCGCGGATCTTCGGTGTGTCTCATAGTACTGTATTTACTGATATGGTCTCATCATGTTTCGCCCAGTGCACAACTCAAGGTTGCCCAAGTTGACCTTGCGACTGCTCGCAATCACGTACAGCAGTTCCAGGAGATCAGCCGGGCCAACGAGGCTGCGCTTGCCGCGTTGAACATCACTCACGATGAATACAAGGCGGACGCTGAAGGCCGGTTAACCCGTCATGAGGTATGCTTCTAGTCGCTATCCAGTGTCTTCTCTTATCCTGTGATATTTTCCAGCTTGAGTACAAGTCACTGGAGGAGAAGCTCCATTCCGTTCAGCAAGACCTCCAACGATGGACAGACAAGTTCAACGACCTTCGGAAGACACTGGAGACTGAGCGGTCTGCATGGGTCAATGACAAAAAAACGCTTGAGGATACGATTGTGGATATGAGTACTTCAGAAAGGCACTCTGAGAGAAACCGTACATCTCACGAACGCGAGGTTCGCACGTTGGAGGAACGTGCCGTGGTGCGTGTTTATTCTCCGTGACGCACTCTCTTTTGCTTATCGTATACGATAGGCCGCAGAAGACCGATATTCACGAGAGGTAGTCTCTCATGCGGAATCCTTCAAGGCTATCGAGAACCTCAAGCAACAACTCAGCAATGCACAGGCCACATCGCGCCAGAACTTGGCAGAGGCTTCCAATGCACAGGCCAAGCTCGAAGCTTCGGAAAATAGCTGGAAACAACAAAAGGAGGCTTTGGACAAGGAGGTTGCAGATCTCAATGCACGGTGAGGGATTCATTGTAATGCTGCAGATTGTCGGGCTATTCATCTCGGTGGTGCAGCTGCAAGGATTTGGGAGCGCAGAATACGCTCCTATACCAGCATCTCGACAGTGTCAGTTCTCAAGCCGCACGTATCCGTCAGGTCGCAGATTCTACGACGGAGAGCACCAATGGAGATGCCGAGGTTGGTGTCGATATCGACACGAAGCTGTCTGATTTGCGTTCTGTGGTGGCATACCTCAGAAAGGAGAAGGAAATTGTCGATCTACAACTTGAGCTCAGCAAGCAAGAAAACGTTCGTTTCAAGACCCAGCTTGATCACTTGAGTCAAAGTTTGCAAGAAGTCCGCAAGACACTCTCAGAGGTTAGTGTGGTCGAGGTGTTTCATACCTATCTTACCATATCATTTCGTAGGAGCGCGAACGGGCTGTCCAGGCAGCTACTTCGGACGCACAACACGCCGAGATGCTGGAGCGGATCAACCAACTCAACATCCTTCGTGAGAGCAACGTGACACTACGTGCTGACTGCGAGACTTACTTGAAACGTTCCCGTGAGCTGGACGCTAAGCTCAAAGCGCTTTCTGCTCAGCTCGAGCCCGCCAAGGAACAAGCGCGCGTTGCATCTGCCGAACTCCAAGCTCGGGATGCGCAAATTACGCTTCTTGAGAGTGAAAGCAAACGCTGGCAGGAACGTAATGCACAGCTATTAAGCAAGGTGTGTGACCTCGTCTGTCTGTCATCTCACTTTATGAAATTTGCCGGTAGTATGACCGAATCGACCCTGCTGAACTGCAAGCATTGAAAGAAGATGTGGAGAACTTGAGGACGCAAAAAGCTGACTTGGAGAAGCGTATTTCTGAGCGCGACGCAAAAGACTCTGAGAACGCCTCAAAGGTAAAGGAATCAGAGCACCGGTAATGCACAGTCCGTCTAAAAAGCTTTCGTTCCGTGTTCTAGATAGCAACCTACGACGAAAACATGCGCAAGCTGAGGAGCATGACCAACAATCTAAGGCAACAGCTCGGCGCTTCAAATAGCGAAAAGTCGACTCTGAACCAGACGGTCGCCAATTTGCAAGGCGAACTCAAGAGTGTGGTTGCAGAGAGGGACTCGCTACGTAGTGCCGGGGCTGGCGCCGAGGCGTCCAAAGAACTCACAAGTCAAGTAGAGTCGTTACGCCAAGAAAAGCTGGCTTTGGAAAAGGCACTTGCAGATGAGAAAGCATCCAAGTCTGCGTCTGCCCAGGCTGTACCCGTGACCGATCAGTCATCAGTTATCGTGAGTTACTGTACACTTCTTTTGGTCTGTCTTTAAACACTTGAACAGGAGAGTTTGCGATCCGAAAGGGACAAACTGCTCGCTGAGAAAGAGAGCTGGAGTAAATCTTCTGGGGGTGACACGCCTGATGCTGTTAAAACCCGGCTGGAAACGGAGAAAACAGAGCTCACAAAAGCCCGTGACGAAGCCCTAGACCGACTAAAAGTATGCAACCTGTGGCACTGCTTCTCAGCCCATTTACCTATTGTCCTTTCAGACCGCTGAGGGACGCGCGAACAAGGCGATTGACGATGCTAGAAACTTGAAGCAGTCAAACGTAAGACGCGAATCCTAACTTTTTGGCAGGCCTCACTATCTTTGTAGGACAAGTTCCAGATCAGAGTCTCGGAGATGCAAAGGACAAGAGAATTGGCAATCGCTTCGGCTGTTGAGAAGGCTAAGAATGAAATCAACGCCAGCGCTTCCCTTGCACCAAATACGGAGGAAGTAGCAAAGAAGCATGCACAGGAGATCGTATCTCTCCGTGCAGAGCACGAGGTTGCACTTAAAAGCGCTGTCGAGGCCGCCGTCGCCGCTGCCAAGTCGGAAACTGCCAAAGCCTCACCTAACGACACCACAAAAGCCGCCATTGAGGCCGCCATCGCAGCTCACGACAAGGAAATACAAGCTAAACATGCCGAGGAAATATCTGCCGCCGTCGAACGAGGCCGAATGGAACAAGGTGCTAAGAGTAAACTCAAGGACGCTCAGCTTGTACGTGCCCAGAACAAATTCAAGGAGCTGGAAGCGCAGGTTTTGGAGTGGCGCAAGGCCGGGCTTGTACCTGACGCAGCGCCCGCCGGTACTGCGCCCGCTACGAGTTCAGCAGTTCCCTCTACTTCGCCAACCGTCGCTGTTGCAACCACCTCGAAAGCCGTCCCTGCCCCTGCTCCACCAGCCCCATCCGCTAGTACCGCTCCACCACGCAGGGTACTCGGTGGTTCTGTTCCCTTGGGTCCGCCTGAGGCAGGACGAGGACGGGGCGCACCGCGTGCGCGCGGACGCGGTCTCAGTATACGTGGCGCGGCACCTGGTCATCACGGCGCCGGTACCACTGCTGGTGCTGGCCCCTCTGCTGCGATCGCCGCGTCGACCACGACCGGCGTGCAGATTATGGGTGCTGCGAACAAGCGTGGACGGGATGACGAGACCCAGCCTGACGACTCGTTGGCGAAACGGCTGAAACCTGCTGGCGAGATCGCGGGCGCGAGCAATGCTGGTGCTGGTGCTCCTGGAACGGCTGCACCCACTGCCGCGGGGAATAAGCCACCAGTAACGATTCGACGGCCACCACCTCCGCCAGCGTCGTAAAGCGCGCAGCAATTGGTTTCGTTCTTCATACTCTTTGCTCTGAACGCTCTTTTTGTATCATTATGACTTTTCATGTGTCCTTTACGTACTGTGCATTTTATCATTTCATGAAATCTCACGATATTCGAGCATGCCGCTACGGTGGTTAGTTGACTAGGAATGATGATCGCAAGAATGTGATGAACCGGTAAGTCGACTACGACTTTGTAAACCCCGCAAAGGTGACCAATACGCACTAATAGCCCGGGTCCCAGGCTAGTATACCAAGCAGTAGATTCAGCCTCGTACAGGGAGATACAATTCGCAAGAACTTGAGGGGAGTACATATCAACACACAAGAGCCGCACGCAATCGCTGTATCGTACAACAAGATGTACGCCTATTTCAAGAAATCCTTGGGGAAACACAGATATCCATGAGGTTCTTCTGGCCCTCTGCGATACGGACCCGTAGCATGGAATGGGAGAATAGTGAATTTCGATGTGGGGCACCACCAGATGCGCGAACTTGTCGTCTTGCAGGACGGACGTGATTCGCTCGCCTGCGTATGGCCACAAGTCCCGCAACACTTCGACTCCCTGTTCAACTCATACGCATGCGAATTGCTTGGTGAGTTGCAACAATAATTTTCAACCCAGCTGGACGGACATCATCGAGGGGAGCAACGAAGGGGCACGTGAATCGATAGACGACTTGACGGAACGATGGGCGTATCGCAACTATACTTGCTTGCGTTCACAACGATTACTGGCCCGTGGTCAGCGGATCGTTGGAGGTCCTCAAAGCGAGGACACGAGAGGAATTGCGATTCCCCATTGAGATGGCGAATCCTCTCCACGACGTAAATTACCTCCCGAGTTCACGTCCTTGATAATCTCGACCCTCCAAAGTGGCCATAGAGGTGGTATCAAAACGGGCGAGTTGATTCTACAAGATTCCTTGCCCTTGTTCCAAGGCCCCAACAGCAAACTGGAAGTCACTGTGTCTTGTAGCACATAAGAATGCATTGTTGACGAGATTAGACACCTTTGCCTGTATTGTTTCATGCCTTGACTCTAGGGAAGAGCTGAGGGAGGTGAAGTGATCTAGTGTGTCAAATGATGCTTGACAAGCTTCAAAGACTGAGGGATGGTTATACTTTTCAGCATCTTTCACCCAATCCTGTGTAGCACATTTCTTCAATAGCCTATAGGTATCAAAGGCCTAATCCAGTTGGAGAGGTAATTGACTGGAAGAATGAGAACCTGATGAGGAATCACATAGGAGAATAACAGTCTGGGCTAGTTCATGGTTAGGTTTCTGAAGCCCCTTTGTATAGGTTGGTTGCCTGGGATCTTGCATTTTGTGATTGTGATTGTTATTATCACAAAATGTGCAAGGTTCTTGAGAGCAAGCCCATGATTTTTATGATCTGGACAGAGCTCAAGGTACTTCTGTTCAGATCAGAGAATGTAATGAACACTTAGTGAGTTTGCAACAAATTATTCAAGGCTATCAAAGTGATTGACTGAGCAAGAACCACCACAAGCACATGGTATTACACCCCACTACACATAGCAAAGCAAAAGCATGTAAAGAACAGTCACTATCCACTGAAGAGTCTAGACTAGGGATGCAAAATACTGGATCAAAAAAAAAGTTAGGGCTAAACCATGATATGGATAGTCTTCTGGAGAAATATTTCAATGGTCTTGGTTAGATTTTGCATATCCTTTTTGCACTATAACAATCTTGCACAAGTGATCCAAGGGATGGGTAGTACTGAACCTTGTGATCCCAGTCGCACAGGTTGCACGTGAAAGTGTAAGCACACTGACTGGCTTGATTAGGGCCCGTACCCGTACCTAATACATATACCATCCGACGCTAAGCATTCAGTATTCTGCCTTTTGGCATAGCGGTTAGGCGCGGCGGTCGCCGCTTACAGAAAGTCCGGATGTACGGTTCTGTCAACCAGTTTTACTACGAGTCACGTCTGCGCTGGAACCTGATCGAAGCAGAGGATCGATCACTTACTACCGTTCATTCATTTCATTCATTCAGCCGTTCCAAGTTTTAGCAATAATCCAAATCAATAACAGTGTGTCAATAACCAAGACATAAACCAATTAATAAGATTTAAGAGAGCAAGAAGGGGTGCATAGGATGGATACAGAGAAAAAGAAAACAAGACTGCGCAAACGAGACGGAATGTGCCAGACAGCGTTGCAGGGGAGGCGTCACAGGAGCCTACAGCGTAACTAAGGGCGACGTAACAGGTGCGTAACAAGGGATTCGTCGTGGACGGGCGTCAGGGAGTGTGGGGGGTGCATATAAAAAGAAAGGGTAAGGGGGGCAGACAGTGTGCGATGCTGTGATTGTCGATAGCAATAGATAATGGGTAGATGGACGCAATGGACTTGCAATGTGGAATGACGAATGGACGAGGGTATGGATGGATGTGAGTAAAAGATGGAACCAATATGACGGCAGGATGAAACCAAGGGAAATATGCGTGATGACGGACAAAGCATAGAAAAAAACATAATCCGCACGACGATCATTAGAACGAAGACGAAATGATACTTGGAAAATGGAGTTGTGTCGAAGAATCAAACGAGCATACACTATACAGCGATGGTCCGCGACAACCTTCTCGAGGCTGTCTTTCCAGGGACCATGGCCTTGATCGCGCGTCGGACAAAGGTACGTTTGTTTTCGTCCTTGCATGTGCGGGATGAACTTATGTCTGTGCCTTGACCAGCAGTGATAAACCCAAGTTCGTCGATGGACGTCGATCGCCTCCAAGCATCCTCGCTGGAGACCGGTGGAGGCATCGGGCGCCTGGCTGACGCGAACACACCAAACCCACGGGCATAATTGGCCTTGACGTGGTCTGCAGTGCTCGTTGTATTATGCGCAGGTTTGAGGTTATCCGATTGGTAGCCTTTTCCAACCCGCTTAACGCCAGAGGTGGCCATCAGGAATCGATCGTAGACACCCTCCAGGTGTCGTCTGTCGGGAGAGTGAAGAACAACTTGCTCTCCTGGTTTACGCGGGGGATAGGTTTCGATGAGACACGGAGACAAGTTCAAGTCGTTAAATGGGGTTGAACGGCCGCGGGTTGTTTCCAGTATCACTGAGGAATCTTCTGTAACCCTTGGCGAAAGGGGGGGTTTAACGAAGAGGTTCCTGTCAAGGACAGTCGACAACCTCGGCGAAGGGGAAGAGACGGGAGCTGTAGATTTCGAGCATCCATCAATACACAGAATTTAGGTGACTATGACTATACTTGTTACACACCCGTGCTGAGCTCCAATTCGAGTTTCGCTATATCCTTGATATGTTTGTCCAAGTTACTTTGAGACTTGGATTTCTCTCTCCGCTTCGACGGAGTGCAGTCAAAGACGTCGTTGGTTTCTGAACCAGTTCTTGTTTGTGCTGGCGATCTGGTCGAGATTGTCGCACGACGTCGGCGTGGAGTTTGCATGAGGACGCTGACCGAAGGAAGCACGGGTACCGATAGTTCTGGAGCGTGGATATATGAGAATGATGTACTACGGTCGCCTCCAGGAGTCTTTGCAGGTGAAAATGGTGCGTTCGGATCCTTAGACTCCGCAAAGATTTCATTAGCTGCGAGGAGGCGTCGTGGGAGACGTGAAGAGCGACTCGTATTTAATGCGTTATTATTATGGTTGTTTTGGGTTGTGGGTGTTGGACTGTTCAGTGTGCTAAGGTGTAGCGAGGAGGAGCGGGAAGCGGGTACGAGCGGAAGTGGAGCGGGATGGGTGACGCTCGTCGAAGCAAAGTTCTGGCGGGTTTCTTCGACTACCTCTATATTGACAGTACATCAATCAAACCCAGACTCTAACCAAATGCGCCTGAACTTACTTTCGACACTCTGGATCCAGAGGTTCATACGATCAAGTGCGATCTCATGTTCGGGTCGGATGTTCTCCCAACTGAATCTCCCTTCTTCATCAGACCTTCTGTGTTCAAAATCAATGGGTTCAGGAGAAGGGGCCCACACTGGTGTGTTACGACCGGTGAGTTGGCCCAGGGCGGAAGACTTGTAGAAGCGTATGCCCTTGTCTGAAGATCGCAACGCAGGATCAAGTAAGAGCAGATAAGGACAATAGGATGCCTACCAATGGAAGCTTTCACGCTATGTTTCAATGAACTGAATCCCGATTCACCATTCCTGTTGACCTCTATGGGTAACCCAATATCAGACACAGACTCATTCTTAATCCGATTTTCCTCGGGTGGTTGCTTCTCCGCCATTTGGCTGAGCGCAAGCGCAGAGATAGAACCGTTGCGTGACGACAATATCTGAGCCGACGCACGTACACCGAGCTTGGCGACTTCGATCTGACTCTTCTCCAAATTTGAGGACGACGACGACATCGTTGTCATCGATGGCACGGAAGTAAGTCCTCTCTCCTCGGCCTTCTGTTCTGCGTCACCAACAGGAAACTTGCACTTGGCTTGAGCAGAAGCAACTTCAGCCGCAACCTCCGCCTCTACTCCGGAATCGTCATCAGAGGAGCCTGAACCAGTAGTCGTCCGAGTGAGGATCGTGGAGGTTTGGTCACCATGGCCATCAGCACTCGTGTCAGTCAAGTTAACCATTTCTCTCAGTCGTTCGCGCTCCCTTTCCCAGTCCATCATCCGGTCTCTGACACTTCCCCTCGTGACCTTCGCGGCACCGGACAGATTTACAGCTAAAGTTGGTATTGTGGGGGTATCCTTCGTGGGGCTGAGAGTAGTAGTTCCAGAAAGTCTGGTGGGTTCTTTACGGGAGGCATGAACCCGAGATGGTAGATCTTCATTTTCCTTGTTCTCTTTCTGCAAAGTAGTATGGCCCCTTGTATTCTCTTTCCCTCTATTCTTTCTTTCTCCATTGTGCTTCACCGGACGCCCGACACCATGTGCGCCTAAGTCGACGTTCCGCGCAAGCCCTGTGAGGTCCGCGAGTACACCAGCACGCCGACGAGTTCGAGGGGGCCTCCCCGATAGTTGTTTCGAGACTGAGGACTGACGAGAAGTTTGGGGCGTATGTGAAGAACTCCGGCCGGCACTAGGGCGCACAGGTGTTCGAACATCTGCGGCCAGCAACTGACGGGGTGCACGCGTGTGTGTTTGATCCACTTCGAGAGTCTGAAGATTCGTGAGGTGCGAGGGTGCGTGTTTCTTCTGCGTGGATTCTCCTTGTCCTGAAGGGACCCGTAACACCTTTGGAGTACTAGGTGATGAAGTAACACGCGGGGAAGGTTGCCGAGGACCAAGGGGACGTCTCAATGAAGTGTTTGACCGGAGCGGAGCCAATGTATGTGGCTGACGCATATTCATATTTCCATGATCGTCACGAACCTTGGCTTCTTTCGGGTTGTCAGAATCCTCCGTGCCGATTTGATGTCGGGACTTTATGATGGGAGAAGCCTCAACGGTGGAAAGTTTCCTCGTAAGTGGTGTGGTAGAAATATCGAGAGGGGCGCGTAATTTGGGCTGAGACTTTGATCGGGAGTGGGTACTGATTCGCAACGGGGGTGACGCTGAGGCAGAGGTTGGGCGTTCTTCGATAACACGGCGATTGAATATAGCTGATACTTCAGAAGGAGGCTTAGGCGCTCGGGATTGCGACGTCGACGATCTTGCTGCTTTTGGCGAAAATTCTTCCCTAGAAGTTGGCCGCGAACTGGTTCCTGCTCTCGACGCAGAACGTGACGTGGACTCCGTCCTGGAGGCCGATCGCGACGTGGATGATTGTGAGGTTGACCCTGACGGTGACCATGGCAAGGATGCGCCAAGAAGTCGTGACGGTACTGGAAAACTATCTTTTTCCTTGTCCTTGAAGGATTCCCTGAACGAATCAAAGAGAGATGGTGCGCGAGGATGCAGGTTGGATGGGACGGATGCCGACGCTAATTTCCCTGTCAGACGCATTTAACAATGGATACATGCGAAAGGTATTAAGCTCACTGTGAGGGGTGTGTGTCACTGGATTTCCATCCCAATAAGCATCCCCTAACATTTCCGCAGCCGTACACCGCAGATCAGCGTTGGGGACGATCATACGCTTCAAGAAACGTTCGACTGGTTGTGACATGGAATACTTTCCAACCCACTTTCCCCGCATCTACACAGCCATCGTTACGGAGGTAATTTCTCAAATTATTGAGAATACGTACAGTCCGGCTCCAGTATTTCTCCAAATCTTCCCTCTTTTCAAAGACTTCACCTTCCTCATATTCGAAAGGGGTGCGCCCGACGATAATCTCGAAGAAAGTTACACCAAGAGACCAAACATCAGATTTTCTGGTATCATGGGGGAGTCCGCGAGCGCGTTCAGGGGAAAGATACTGGAGTGCATTGTTATTAGGTCCATAAAGGGAATCGGAGATGTCAAACCTCGGGTGTGCCATACGTCAAGTTACTGTGAAAAGCTTTGGGAGAACCGAGGTCGTACTTTTCAGCGAATCCGAAATCAACGAGGACAGGGGTATTAGCAGGAGAGAGAAGAATGTTGGCTGGCCTGAGAAAAAAGTGGTAAATTGTAGGCTGCAGCCACAGGGTTAACGTACTTGATGTCGTTATGGACGACTCCGCGAGAGTGGAGAAAGTGAACGCCAGACAGAAGTGATTTGAACCAGCCCTTTGCACGCGCCTCTGATACCTCTACGGGAACAGGCGTGGGGAGGTACGCCCTGGCAAATGTGTGAGACGACAGAGGAGGTAATGGTATAAAATGAAATTCGAGACTGACATTGTGATGAGCGCATATGAAGGGGTGATGATGAATGAGTGAAAGGGGACGATGGATGGGTGTGGGTCGTTCTTGAATGATCTAACGATCTTCATTTCGTTCCATCTGACAGGGGGTGGCGGTAAGCTGGAGGAAACGGGACAGGGGAAGGGGGACATACAATGAGCGTACTCTGGCTGCGGTGGTGGATGTTTTGGAACGATGAACGAGCTTTACGGCGACATCGATATCCTTTACTTTGCCAGAGGAAGACTTTGGGTGACAGAGCCATACGCTGCCCCAGTTACCGAAGCCGATCTGAACGAGTTGGTGAGGAGAGAGGAAGAGAGAAAAGAGAGGCGTACTTCGTTGACAAACTGAAGACGTTGTGCGAGGAGATGGTCTGAGAGGGAGAAGACGTCGGATGAGTGAGAGGGAGAGTCCATGACAGTCTCTGCATGAACTGGCCTCGCCAAAATCCTTGTCCTGTTCACTTCTCGAACAAGTAACAAACAAGTATAAATAACGCGTATTTACCGTGAGAAAATCGCGTCGACATGCCCATCACACGTGGCCACGCCCAGGCCAAAGTCAGACACAATATCGCCTTGTTCTCTCTCTCATATATCACCTGAAACTTGAGAGAGACACACACACTAGACTTTCTCTTCCATGGCACCTCTCTCACAAGCACTCCAAGTCTCTTTCCAGTTCAAAACAGATGACGGTACCGCTCATTACCGTTGCGAGCTCGATCCGATATGGGCCATCGTCGCGTAAGTGCGTTCACACGGGTCATTAATCCAAATCTGTCTCTCTCATACTTGTATTTATTTAGTATTCCCCAAGGAGGTCAGCTTTATCGCGTGTGCTCGTTGAACCGAACGTTGCTCAAAATGGGTCATACATAGGATACTCTTTGGGTGTCATCCTCGATGCCTGTATTCAGTACCAGTCCAGTTCTCCACATGCAGATCCCATCCATATCAGCGCACACTTCCTCCGTGCCACCAACTCTGGGACCGGTCAAGTCCGTGTCAAGCTCCTCAAGTCCGGCAAGACCTTCACCAACCTTATCGCAGAGCTTGTACAACAGGTCAGTGGTCTATTTGTATTCACTAACCTCTGTCAATAAATTCGGGCGTCCAGGAGACAGCAAAGATAACTGCTCATCTCATTTTCGGCAATCTTTCCCTCTCACAACGTCAGGGTGCAGTTTTGTCACCGCCATCTCCTTACGCTCGACGTCTTCCGTTACATTCACACCCGAGCGCAGAGTCTGCAGTCAAGCCCCCTTGGACGAGCGAAATGAATGCTCAGTTGGCCGTCGATACTATCCTGCTACACCAAAATGATCCAACTAGTCCAGAGAGAACGACGGCCGAATCAGTCGGAGGGGGTGGCATTCAGTGGGGTGCTTGGTTTGAGCTCACTCACAAGGACGACAAACTCACAACATCATCCATGCCTTTCTTTTGTGACTCATTCGTCAACATGCCAATACTGCTCCCCAGAAGCGAACCGGGTAGCACTGTGGAGAAGAAGAGGTGAGTATCCTGCAATGCTGAAAGCACGTGCGCTGATTCATAATACTCGTTATAGCTGGTTTCCTACCATCGCTATGACAATAGAGTTTAAAGCCAGGATACCATCATCTGACATTCATTCGTCACGCACAGTCGGTTTGTACAGCGAATCGCGGTTCCAGAACGACCCTGAAGGACGCCACAATGCAAGGGTTGAGGTCTGGACAGCGCCCTCAGAAATCGGCCGGGGAAAGGCAACTAGTGGATGGAGGGATCATCAGTATTGCATCGCTATAGCTGATCAAATGGCATTGGTGCTCCCCGTAGAGGTCAACATACGCCAGGGTGCTAAAGACGCTGCAAAGCTGTGAACCAGTCAACATCATCCCTTACCGCCTCTGTCCCACGCAGGGCCGCACTTCGCTTATCTATAGTTTATTTTTATTACCACCCAATCAAGCATGCCCTACCTATTCAGATCCCTCCATCAGAAAATGTACGAGAGCGAGTTACGTTTAACCGACTCGTAAACCATGTCGCGACTCTGCAGGGTTCTGACATTCAGGTCGGGTCTTGGGTGGTAGTCCATGCACACCCACTGCCCACGAGCCATGGTCATGATGTATACCACGTTGCCTTGGTAATGAGAACATTTATAACTTTCAGGCTTAGAAGAAGAATGGGATCACTGCTTACCGTCAGGAATAAGTAATGATGAGCCCCAAGCAACAGCAAATCTAGTCGATATTTAACGGAGTCCCGCGGCGGAGTAACCTGGCTATCAAGCTTGAGCTGATGTAGCGCGTACCCAAAGGGAAGAAATGGACCAAAAGAATGCCGTTATACAGATTTTCACAAAACATGACAACTGCGCAAGATAATGACTGGTAGTGTTGTCATGGCGGTAGTACGTCTCAGCTGGGGTCAAATATTCTCTCGCTTAGGCTGGGAGGCCGAGCCGATCCATGCTACGAGTTATAACGGAAATGAATGATAATATCCAAACAAAGCTGTAACATATCAACGCACTTGCGAACGAAAATCATCAGCCGGGAACACTGAGGGATCAGGCGGAAACAGAACTTGACCACGATCTATTGGGCGACTACGAGAGGCAAAGACAAAGAGCGACTATGCTACACTACATCTACACAGTGTGGCGAGATATATATATACCAGTGTGCACGTGATGTGTATGCCAATGGGCTTACACACTCATTGAGGTAAACTGTCAAGATCACTCGGGTCATTTAACCATCTGGACTGCGAGACATAAGCGTGTCACTGGGGTTGGTGAAGCAACACTCACTGGCAATGATTGTCAGTCACGCTCATGATCTTCATTGGCAATTTAGTAACTTAATCCGGTCGATGAAGACGAAGACGAAGCCTATGAGTCCTTAGCGAAAAAATGAACGCAAACTACACCTGTACCAACTCACTGGTAAAATTTGTTAATTGCATCAGCGGTTACCTTAAGGTTTCGTCACTCACCTCTACTTCCGGACCCATCCTCGCCGTGAGCGCTAGGGGATGTCGGGGGTGCACTGTGGGATGCTATACCCGGCCACAAGTTACCCGCAAAACTAAGCATCCGGTGTCAGTCAGCAACACGACCCTCGTAACAACTCACCGGTAAAGCGCGTCAAACCAATGAATTCGTCACTTACCTTCAGCATGAGAACCAGTCTCGCCGTTCTGGGAACCGGTAAAAAAACAGATGTCTGACCTGCAGAATATTTGCAACCCCGTCTCAGCGAAATGGCAGTTATATCAACTCACAACTATAATCTAAGTAACATCGATCATACTCGTGAGCGATTTCGCTACTCACGACCACTGTCATCGGAGCCGGTGTCTGTATCTGCTGTTTGTAGGACCTTCGTGAAAGAGGGCATTTAGTGTTCATAAAACGATTCTCTTGTTTAACTCACTGTCGGGGCTGCTGCCTGTTGTACCCTATCCTTGGTTAGCATTCATCATGGACTATCACATTTGCAAACTACGCACTGCCTAGGTGGAGGATATTCTTCACTGTGTCGAATACCGGCGTCACGCGGAACAAGGTTATTTGCTTGAATGGATATAGGCGCAGACATGATCGGCATGACAATTGCCATGATAAAAACTATAAAGAATACATGACGAGGAAACGTGTCGCAAAATGGATATGATTGAGGGAGAAAGTGAATTAAAAAAGGATCGTCAAGCTGTCAACAGCCTGAAGCTTATGGTAATTGGAGAGTGAAGGAAAGGCTGAAGAAAAAATAAAATACATCAGTGAGGGGGACTGTTGAAAGAGAAGATCATGACTGTTTCGCAGCAGATGTTGAATCAATTTCTTGAGCCTCTGATTAATGATGTGACTCTCGAGCGAGTTCTTTTGGAAACGGCTGACGATCAGATCCCACTAGCAGTGGAGATGCATCCTTTGCTACGCTACGACTGCACCAGTGCTTTACGTCAGTATCACCCTTTTTTTCCCTTGGAACACTCGATTGATCTGTCTTCCAGGTCAGGTTTCAGCCGTCCATTCAGTCGCCGCACGAGTTGATAGGTCACGTCAAACCGACTACCGGGACACGATCAGAAGCGTCCTGGTCAACCAACTCAGCCTGGGACAATAGTTTAACCGGCTTCAAGAACGGCCGACAGTGCCAAGTCGGCTGAGCACTAGAAAATTAAAATGGCAAAGCACCACCCAAGACTCCCAATTAAATATGGACATTCATTGAACCTCCAACCTGCGATCATGAGCGCGGTTCCTCCCTACCTTTACTCCCGACCTGCCGCTGACCACCCCGGATTATTCAGTTCGATAGCCCCGACACCTCCTTCAAAAACGCCATCGACCGTCAACTTCAAGCTCGGAGAAATCCGGTGAGGTTCCATGGCCCATAAGGCTACCGCAATAGTACTACCGAATTGTCAAGAAAACACAGGACCAATGTAACAATGGACATACTTGGCCCCATTGTAATTGAGAATACCCTGAGGTACGGGGAATCTGTGCTGCGGCCTACAAGCGTCCGGTGCCAATCAGCCACTTGGAGGTCGAGTTTTAAAGTATACTTGCCCGAGGTTTGCTACTCTCTTCCCCATCATCCACCCATTTACATACAACTGAGCACGGTAAGGCTGGAAGGATTGATCAAAGGTGAATGACATAGGAACATCAAGTTCCTCCGAGATGTGGAGATCAAATGTGGTCACGAAAAACCCAACCCCCGCAGTGGCTTCTGGAAGTCCTTCGGAAAGATCCCTCGTCTCCCATGACGAAGTATCGTATCCCGGGAGGTGCCAGCCCAATCGCTCTCCATACAGACCACCTTCGTTGAGAACACCTCTGACTTTATCTGGAAAACTGATTCAAATGATAAGAGCCTCAAGTATGTTTCAAAGTGAAACGAACTTTGAGTAACCACCAACTTTGCCTTGCACTTTCCACTCGCCAAAGTCGCCGGCGTTGAGCATAAACCCACGAACCCCACGAGGTGATTTTTCCTCATCAACATGTGCGTCTGCACACGCCCGGTTAGTTGATCGAAAGGGACAATATAGTTACCCATACCCCCGTTCTGGTTCAGGCCCATGTTATCCTAGTTGAGTTGTGAGAATGGTATGAAATGAAACAAGGAATGTAACTAACCTGAACAATTGTGATAACGTTGACCTGATCGTAACGCAGGGAGCCAGATGGGAAGTAGAACTTCTCATCAGTCTCTTCTACAACGTTTCGGTTGTTGGTCGAACTAGGTAGATCGTTCATCACCAATAAACCAGCGGGACAAAAAAGTGACCTTACTTCCCGTATGAAGTACCCAAAAAGACATCATTCACCCAGACACTCGCAGCAAATGCTGGTTAAAGAGTCTCATGAAAGATCTTTTTGCGCATAGAGGCCCTAGACGAACCTGCGCCCCCGTTGATAGACAAATTAACCGACTGCGTATCCCCAGTGGCGATAAAGTGTCCACGCCAGAGGACAATGTTTTCACAACTAATGCATATATTAAGAGGTGCGCAATGGCATGAATGGCAGTCACTCACTATTCATAATCGCATCCATACAGAACACGCCCATCTCCGTAGTGAGGCTTGAATGGTATATTGGTGGCCGTGTGATTTGCGATCACCCAATTTGCATCCGAGAAGTCAGAGCTGATTTCCGGAAGGCTGTTTGCATACTTCCAGTTCGTTAACTGAGGAGCGACAACTCCTGCTACCGAGACCGAAGGCGATATCTGAGCGACGAATGCACCCCAATGGGTAATAGCGGCATCTGCCACAAAATCAGCAGAAACGGGTATTCCGTTCCAAGTCACGGCATTCACAATGTCTGGCGCGATCACAATCAACCTTACGCCCTCGTATAAGTCACCACGAAGAGCAAGTGTTGACCCCGTAATTGTCGCGTTCCGCACAAGATAAGGCCCTCCTACCAAGATGGAAGTATTAGTGCCATACTGCCAGTAATTTGCGAACTGATTTGGTGGATTCGTAGGAATTTCCGGGGACCAGAACATGCCTGCCGTGGCGGTGTCACTGTAGAGAACCAGTTGCTCGCTTGAGTCCCAAACGGTTACGAGACCTTCTATCCCCGATAAGAAATTTATCGTTGAGACACCATTCACTGAGGTATAGGAAACGCTGGTGCTCAGCGCCTGTAGTCGCGGCACTCCTATGAGACGAAGAGCAATCTCGTGCTCTTGACCGGGGTCTCCATACAAGAACAGGACGTCCCTGTTGCCAATTATTCCCGCATAGAGGACCTGGGCAGTGGAGTAGACCAGTTTGGACGAGCCAAAGGAATAATCGGTCAAAATGACTTTGGATTGCCGACCGCTCAGGGTGATCGCAGACGCAACTCTTGGGATCTGGAATGATCCCACCGATGTTGTTACATTCAGTTTGAAATTTGTTGTTGCCCTGCGTATCCATCGTTACCAATGCTTTACTGACACATGATAGTACTCACGTCGAGGTAGAATCACTTTGCCTTGCAATGAAAAACGATGCCTTCGTGTCGGGATTGGTTAATAAAGTGACGAACGTAGAATCGTTTGTCACCACGACAGCACCACTAGTGCTGTCACCGATGTAGTCCGTCTTGTAAAACTCTGGAGAGCTGCGAAGGAAAAGACCTTCTCGTTTGAGCTCGGAATACTTGTCAGTCAGCACCCGGTTCTCGGAGATTGCACTCCCATAGTCATATGATGCTAGCTAACTTGTTATGTGCCAGGAAGATGAACATCGAGGGAACACTCACTATAGACACCTGGGAAGGGTAGACCTCCCCAGGAGGTGCCCCTATGAGAGTCCGGTAAGCATTGCTCTAACAAGAACATGTATTCGTACCCGTAAAGCATGTAATAGTTGATCAGTTTGGCATTCGCGGCCCAAAGGTTCAGATTGAAGACGTTCTGAAAATCAACACCGGTCAGGGTACGACAGTGATCATAACCTTAAATATTACGGAGTTAGTTCTGTCCTGATACACGGGACAATGATCGCACCTGGCGCCGTGGGACCCCATGCGTCGAAAGCACCAGCCTGGAACTAAACCATGGTTAGTAGATTATTGACATGCTACGAAAGCGAACCATACTTCGGGGAAATACCAAGGCTGGTCAGGGTTAACACCTGTTGACAATGTGAACAAGTGAGGACCACCACCAAGCGATCATCGCATACTTTCATGATAACTATAGTATTCTGTGTCCACTGGTCTCCATTCCGTTGGGTTAGAGCAATCAAACCCTTGCGGGTAGGCATCAAGACTTCACATACAAGTAAATGGTCAGTTCTTGTCCTTGGAACAAATGGCTTGTAAATACCCGTAAATATCAACGGAGCCCTGCAAAATAGATATGAGACGATATTTAGCTGAAGAGAGTATTTCACACGCACAGTCCCGTTCACCCAGTTCCTTTCTGCTCCTGCATCATTTGCTGTCAAGGGTATGACAATACTAGAATCGTAGAAAGTTGTCTTGAGGTCTACGAAGTATTCTGCATGCGAGATCGGTGACTGAGAGTATTCATTGTCTAGAAAAGACATTTGCAAAGTTACTCAGTGCAAACATTGAAGCGCTTACCGAGTTGGATCGCTACAAATACCGAATGAAAGTCGTTCAAGAGATGTGAAACAAGGTCGACTCACCGATAACAGGCCCTCCTTGGTCAATCTGGTATGGCACAGTTTCCCTAATAATTCCTTGAATGTAGTCCTGCCATGCCGCTTTCCAATCTGTGGCATTCGTCCTGAGCTCACCAGCCACCTGGGACGTTATCCAGTGCGCAACGCCTCCTGCTGTTGTTTCAGCGTTGATGTAAGGGCCTAAAGAACGATGATTTCGAATCAAATAAGGGGACAAGGGGACACTTGCCAGGCCGAAGGACAACCCAGATGCCCGTTTGTTTCGCGGCTTCATAAAGCGGCTCCAAGGCACGGTAACCGTCAAAGTCGACTACTCCAGGGGAGGGGTTAATCAAGCCCATATGAGTATAGATACTAATAGCGTTGAATCCGGCAGCCTTGATTTTCTGGAGAACATCAAGCCATAAGCTAGGAACGGGTAAACGGAAGGGGTGAAATTCCCCGGAACTGACAAATACTCGGATGAGCACGATGGTGAAAGCATGCAGAAGGAACTTACTGAATGAAGATGCGCTGTCCTTTTAATACCAGGCTGTATTTATCCCACTGGACATCATTTGTGCGTCCGTTCCCTTTGAGCTCTGTGGTAGCGACCGTGGGGCGTCCAGAGGAATCGGACACACAGCCAGTCAGAAGACTCCTGAAGGGCTTGAGAGGTGAAACGAAAATAAAGAGTGCTGAAAACGCCGCGACGACAACTACCCATGGTAGTCTACCTCGCTTCCGCTTGGCCGGACTTAGATGGCCATTCTCTAACCCGGAGTAGACGTTTCCTTTCGACATCCAGAGCTCTTTCGCTTTCGGGCTCATGACTCTGCAATCATGCGTCGGCTGATGTTTCGAGAGGTTGTGGGCGTAGACAGTGCCTCGGCTTGTTCAAGTTCAAGAAGGAACCCAGGAACACGCGACCGTAACTCGAAACGGACATTTCCTGAATCGGGTACGAAGGCCTTCTACTTACTTACTTGACACCCAATGCTCGGCTAATAGACGGGTCTCATAGTAGCCACGCCGTGTTTTTGAACGCAATCCCAACCGAGTATCAGCGTCTCGGTCTTCCTGCACTTTAGCTTACCCTCCGTGGCGCCAGCAGGTCATAATAGTTAGCAAACCTTTATGACAAGGAGGTGACCAGTACTACCTACCAGTACCCACACCCCTCTGACAAACTTGGCCAACAACTCAACAGGCACGAGGAAGCTCTGTAACCCACTGAGCGCTCTTGGCTTCTGGTCAACACTCGCCATTCTGCGATCTCATTTCCGGTGACGATACGGGTACCACTAGCTCAAAGGACTGCACAATACGTAACCGAGCCCGTTCTGATGGTTCTAGCATCTCCGTGGTCCTAGCAGGGAAGCGATTTCACGGCTAAACTAGCCCAGCCTGGTAAGCCTTTTAGGCAGAACAATTTTTGCTTCGCAACCTCGGAGCTCCTCCGAGGTAGGTTGTGCGATCTTACAACAACAACGATGTGCCGCTGGACAGGCTAATCTGATCAAGTATCCAGAGGCCGCGTGGTGCGATCGGAAGTTCATGGCTTGCCAAGTCTGAGTCTCACATGCTTTCCGTAACTATGGTACCGCTCTCGTTCTGGCCGCTCGTAGCCGGCCATTCTCGATCCCTTTTCGACTGAACTACTGCCGCGACCACGTGGCCCGGGGAATGTCTCTTCACAACGTACACGGATACAAGCGATTCCTGAGCGAGTTATAGCAGAGTGACCAGCTCCGGGTGGAGATTATCAACAAAGGGACACTGAAGAAGGTAGGTGCAAGAAACACAGCATGTAGGGTCGACCAACATTTCATTCCCATCTCCAGCCAATATGCACAAGCGAATTTAAAAAAATGAAAGGCTATCCCGAATGAGCGACGATGCAGATAAGTTCATACATATTATTTATCCCAGAAAGATCTGAAGTAGGTTCCCCCCTCCTGAGGATGTTGGATGATGCGGAAAGACAGTGAGGTTTGCATGGATCAGATGGATGCGAATTAAATAAAACAATGTATGGGTCACCGGAGAAATCGCAATGCGCACATGACGCGTGGTAGGGATGTTTTAAATGAGACAACTCGCAAAGCTTTACCATCCGGCAGTGTACGGGGGTCTTGGAAGTCTCGGCGTACACTACATGATAATGATTGGAAGTTGGGTGGAAACAAGCGGTCTACATACCTCAGATCCTTCTGTGGAACCTGTTGGAATAGATGCATCATTCTGCGGTCGTAAACATCATCTGTGAGATCCCAAGATCTGATGGCTGTCGGCAATTCACAAACCTCTTCCACGCCAGATTCTATATCCGGGTTATCTCCTATAGCTACAGAGGCTTGTAACGGAACGCTATAAGAACGGGTCCCACTGCTCGCAGCTTTCGGGAATGATGGAATGTTCTTTGGTTCATTGTCGGTGCTTTGTTCCCGATGAGCCTGCCGTGTCTTGAGTCTGTACAACAAATGAGGCTCCAGAGTTGTGTGAACTATAATGAAACGTACGCCGCGACGAGTGACACCGCATATACTGAATTCGTGTCAATTTCGGTGTTTCGGATCGAGAGCAGCTTCTCTTACATTTACTCAAAACAAAGTAGCAAGCCACGAAAATGAAATTCGTTGGCATGAAATTGTACTATTGTCAGGTCAGAGTCAGTGGCACACCGAGCTGCGGGTAATACATACTATGATCAAAGTGGTAAAACTTAGGGTGCTAAATAACGTCAGCCAGATGAAAACAGCCCTATTAAGGTGCAAAATTACCTTGTGAATATCCCAGTGCTAACTGCGTAAAGTGTCAGGTGTCGGATGAGAGAATTACTCCTTCGGATATGCTATTAGATATTCAAAAGGATGCGCTAGCAACCAAAACATACTGCGCATAACTCGATCGGATGGTTTGCAAGTAATAGCAAAGAGAGATAGCTATCCCAATATCATTTGAAACACCGATAGCGAGCGCAGCGACACCCAATACCTGAAACCAGGTCAGCGTTTAGAAAGGCTGCATAGAGCAATTCAACTAACTCGTAAGTTTATGACGTCAGGCAGCGCAGGAAGTGCATAACTAGGACAGGGTTGCATATACTCAGTCTCAATTCAAACACTGAGGAGCATGAAAGTTTCAATACCTTTTCGCTGTGAAAACTACAAAATAAATTGATGTAATCATGGCAATGTTCATTGAAGACTCACTGATAGCTAACACTGTGATCCAAATAGACCATTATCGGGGTTAGATATGAATGCTTGCAACTATGGTTGCAAGTCGCACCTAGTTGCCCCAGGGTGAGAAGCACCTTGCCAGGGGTTCATCATAGGTATAATTAACACGCTTGGAGAAGGGCTCACCAGGACTGCCACCACCCATACATTCCCATAACTAACTGATGAAAGTGGGTCATTGAAAATTCTGGCTTAGAGATACGGGGTCCCTACATCTCCAAACACGTAGTGTGAACACTCTGCGATGATTTGAATTAAGTACGGGGAAAGGATGTCAGAAACAATATGCATACAACTTGACAATGGTCCCAACCACTGCCTACAGATGCATTGTCAAAACGTCCAAAATTGGAGATAGAAGAACTGTGCTTACTCCAACCAAGAGCTGGAACTAGAGGCATAGTGTTAATCCCATCTTGGATATCAACAACAAAGCTTACGCACGACAAGAGACCTGTAGATTTGTTAAATGAGAAAGAATGAAGGGAAAAGCCGGACAAACCAAACAGGTTTACCAAGGAGTGCAAGTATGTCTAGGAAATTTCTGTTACGTGCAATTAGATCATTAATGATTGACAACTAAAGGAGCGCACGTTATTGTGTAATAATAAACGCAATGACCAATGAAAACTTGGTGGACCGTCTCCAATATCCTGAAGCAGTAATTTGCGAGGAACTCAACGAACTACGAATGCGTACGAACAATAATACCGTGATCTGATAGAAGAGAATTAATTAGGCTGGCGCGAGAATATACGCTCTACAACTCACGATTGCTTTATAGCCTACTTTATCCGAAGGATATCGACGAAAGTAGTCCATTGACTGTACAAGGAACATTCCATACAACCTATTGAGGGATCAGTGTGATTATTCTCTAGACGTGAGCTGTACTCGCATTGTGGACACACCACAGCCAATGAACAGGGCACCTAGCGTATTGTCGAGACTGGGAAGGGCATCCATTGCTTGCGCTAGAGCCGAGAAACGAGGTCAGGAAAGAGGGATGGAGTTTTAATGGCTGCGTAAATGATTACTCGGAACTATGTAATTCACGAGGGGCAGACAGAGTTTCGTTAAGGCGCTAGGGAGAGAAATATGTTGGGCAAGACTTACCATTTTGATAGCGGGCGGGTGCGACGGAACTTTTAAGGACAACTTCGCCGGAAATGAAAGCAGGTGCAAAATATTAATAAGACCGGAGCATGCAACGCAACTAACGTTAGTTTCCAGTGTTTGCACTTAAGGATAAAACTGTCAAATAATGATCCTAGCAAAGCTACAAGTTATCATGGTCCAGTGGGGCTTTCACAGGCTATGGCATACGTGATAGAGACACTTACATATTTGCTGTCATAGCATTTTACCCGTTGGTGTCCATTTCAATCGTGCCACTTCAAGGTCTCGGCGTCAGCCCAGTGCAGAGTTTATGTAACTCACAGTGATACTAGCATATTTTTCTGGTATGGCCTGAGTGCCAACTTTGGAACTTTAGAGCTTTGAAGTCTTGTCCCTTGCAACGGATTCTTTTGATGCCTTCATAACCGCGATTGCGATGATGTGCGCTGACCGGATTAGCAACAGCATTCGGGAAATTCCAGAACGTGCGACTGAGTTCTCGTCGCCACCATGTTCCGAATCTGGAGCAAGGTTCATATTTCTTGCAGTGGCAAGCAGCTCTCGACGCGAGCCACCCCTGAAATGAAAGGGCTCCACAAGGTAGTCGGTGATCATGTGGGTGTCTGTCTCGTTGTCGTATCCAAGGTTCAGAGCACCACCTGAAGAAAAGATACTCGTTTGTCATCCACAATGCTCAGATACGTTATGTAAAATAAAGTGTAGTAGGGTAGGTGGTACAATCTGGGGACATTCCCTCTCTTCATTCCGGCTCAGCTTTTAAAGTAGCATTGCGTTCCGTCGTGCCATCCGCTCCCGGGATATCCTTGCCAAAGTCAAGATGTACCCCAATATGCGCCAGGCATAACATGGTGGATTCCCGTGCCCGAGGATCACCGTTCGTCGCAGTTCGTACAACGTTCAGCGTAGCTCTGTGACTGTTCAAAGGCTGGAGTCGCAGCCCACGTAATACATGCCCCGGTGTCAAAACGAACGTCAGCTTCTTCATCTTTTTGACCCGACCATCCTTGGCTCCCGGCGCAATTGATGTGGCGTCCCGTTTGGCGATTTCGATAGCCGATCGGAGCAGAGTGGAAATAAAGGGCCTGAGTGTGGCTGACAAAAGAGCTGCGGGAGCTAGGCATCGCTCAATACATTCTCTGTCTGTAAGGAACGTCGGGGTCTCTCCACAGGGCGCAAAGGCAGGGAATGCAGGAAGATGCAACCTAGACACAACCTTTTGCACAGCGAGAATGAACTCTGGTGGACAGCTCGCCACAAGATCACGTGGTGTGTGCTGGAAAGGCGGTAGAAAGGTTTTCAATGGTTGATGGGGCGTGGAACTTGATGGTGGTAATGGAAGACCTCGTACTGCCTCTTCAAGCCCATTTGGCCAGGCGAGAACCTTGGCTAAATTAGTAAGAGGAAACCTCCGTCCATATTGTTGTTCCGAAAGCGGAACAACAGTACATGTCCAATGCGCCGCATCTCCTTCGCTCTTGATATCGTACCCAGGATGCAAGCGTTTCTTGATGCCACACGTCGGGCAGAACTCCTCGCCCAAAATTGGTGTCCCATCTCTCTCTCTCCTTTTCTTCTTCGGCTCAGGGAGTGACCCTGGAGGAGGACGTGAAGGGCGCGGAAAATGTAGTGTATCCTCAAGAAACATGTATACATCACCGATTGTCAGAGTTGTTCGCAGATATGGTGAGACTGAGGTCATGTGTTCAACGTAAAGCGCATGCAGCGAGCGAGCTCGAGCCCACTTCAATATTTAAGCACAGTCAATTCGAAGTACCAAGCAACATCAGGACAACGCACCTCGATAGCCTTTCGTCTCCCGGGCACGAGAGAAAGCAATTGCGCAGGACTAGCGACCAACCTGTATGGAACTTGGACAGTTATTCTTGGCTTGACGTCTAACCATTTCGATCGGTATAATCGTGTACCGAACGTGACGAAACTTGCCTTTGGTGGTCATTGGCACCTTCTGGAGGAGATCTCGTAGAACTTGTTCATAGTCTAAAGCATGGCAAGTATCCGAATGCATCTCCCAGCACAAAGGACATGATGAACTCACACGCTTCCTTGGACGTGGGTACGTCTCCATGCCCCAGGTCGGCCGAAAACGTGCACTGCGGAGTAGAGTTCAATGGGGGGTGCCGATCAAGGGACGGGAGTGGAGGAGGGCTTCCTTTGGGAACAGGAAGTAATGGCACGTTGCGATCGAGCTCTATATCAAACAATTGTTCTGAACCAAAAACAGAAGTCGCGGACTTGGACTGATCAAGCTAGATAAGCAAAAATTTGATGTCAGGATCAGAACCTAGATATGGTTTCTGACATGGTTTACATACTTCAATCCAGTGTTCAACTTCCATTTTTCCCTCGCCAACCCAATCGAAAATAACCTTAGCCATAAAAGGTTCATTTGCAGTACCGACAACCGCGAAAGGCTGATGTTCAGCTATAAGAAACACGGGAGAAACCATCTTCGGCGCTATGACCGTAATGCAGGTCAGGAACGCAGATAAAGGGAGCGACTATTCAACAGCTCAGCATACAGGCACCAGGGAATCACAAGGCCCATACGTAGGAGGGTGCAGTGGCGCCTAGCATCCAACGATAGTGATCGGTGATACCCATATGGGTACGGCGGTCTGCGCGCATGAGTATCGCGGAACAGAGGGGCATTATACGGCCCTACCTTCTTTAAGAAATAAACTGCGGTCCTCGAGACGTATGCGTGCGGTGATATGGAACCGTGACGTAGGTGTGGCAACTGGGATGACCGCAGACGAGGAATTTGTGTCCCCATCTACGGTCCCATGCCCCGCGTCCGCATCAGAGACCAAGTCGAGATCATCCCGTGCCGTATTTCGGTGAGGAAAGTGCATATGGAAATCTTTCCTGAGTGATACCGTTTCTTTCGAAATCGGGGTGTCTGGCGCCGGGCTCGTCGCGTCAAAGGTGGCGATATCGACGCGCTGGTCTTCGTCGTAAACGTGAATACAGCGACGTTTGGGGGCACGACCCAAGAATTGCGCGAGAGCAGGAGAATCTGCATGAAGACCGAGGGTTCGAGATAACAGAGTGCTTGGTGGTGAGTTTTCCAAAGAAAAGTCTGGCGTGCCATGCGTCAAAGGAGAGGTGGGTAGAATACTATCGACACCCACGGCCCGTTCGAACAGCCGCCGTAGCCCAACAACGCTGCCACCCCGGGGTACCTCTTGGCCATCTCTCTCGTACGCTTCCCGACTCTGATAATCCGTTGAGACAAGAATGGCGCAAGCTGTTATACACGCATCATGGCTCGCCCATTCGATACCATGGGCTAAACGTGCATGGTTTAGAAGTCCCTGAAGAGTGGTGAACTGTGTTCGGTTGCAGATCGGACAAGCAAGAATTGCAAGTTGGCTATCGGATGTACTGGAAGGCAACTTGATGTATAGGTGTTTCTTGAGTTGAGAGGGTTTGGGAGTCCTGGAAGAACGCGTTTTTGGCGCACGTTGGACCGCCGGCTGAGTCGGTAGTATTGGAGAGGACGAGGAAGGAAGACATGATTCTTCTGAAAATCCAGTGTCGAATAGAAATGCTGACGGTGTTTCCAATGCCTCGAGAGCATCAAGGGCGGCGTCTTGGAAATCATGCGCGTCCACTGCTTGGTCTTGCGGATCTTGAACACTTGACAATGCGTCTAACATCTGAAGTGCCCATTGGATACGCCCTTCAATGGTTGTCGCTAGCCGTTCGCGAATGGCGACCTCCAGATCAACTTCATTGTCAATATGTCGAGAGATGTCAAGCATCATTGAATCTGGAAGAGTAAGACATGGGCGAGCCCGAGCAGTAAGGTGACGCACGACTGTCCCCTGCCAAATCTGCGTCCAACTCTTCATCCGATACTGTCTTTCTCTTGAGCGGCCCAACAATGTCTACATGGTACGTTGAAGTGACACTCTCACGTCAAGTACACGACCCCCTCTTCGGAGGTGTCTCACCATAATAGTTGCTCTGCTCAAGTCTCTATGAAAGGTAACTAGGAACGTGATACATATAAAATGTAGACTTTCTAGTACATCATGTAAGTGGGTTACCCGGAACCTGCCTTGTAAACATGACCCCAAGCGAATGCTTGAAACCTTTTCAGAGTAAGCTGATAAACATAAAAATCACGCGTCGACACTCACTGATCGTACAAGGACAGAGTACCAGCTGCCGCAACGCCACGCAGAATATTCGCACCAGCACCATCTTCCGTAGTACAATCAATCTTGGTCTATTCTTCAAAATGAAAAGGCACGTACTGAACAAAGCCTTGGCACCTTCTTTCGCGACAATTTGCCTAGTCGCATCGATGAAAGACTTGTAACGAACCTGGTGAAATTGATGAGAAAGTGTTCAGTGCGCAGTTGATACAAACCATGCCTTCTCTCCAGAGGTCATCATCATGCGACGCCGGATTGTGTCCATAGGGTAAGACGCGAATGCAGCGCCCTGAAGAAAGCTCAATAGAAGCTCAGCGAGATTCATCAAGCCTTCACTGACCGTGGTGCAAGCCCAACCCACAGCAAAAGAAGCGAGGAAATTTCCCTTGAGATCCCCGATAAGGAAGGTATCTCTGATAGTATCATAACCTCCAAAGCTACACGAACGGAACGTTGACCTTCAGCTCGGGAACAGGTGAGAAGAGGCTCACTAAAGCCCTCTATAGACGATGATACCGATGACATTAGGAACAAAGCCCCTGTACAGCCCAACTATCCCGTCCGTGCGTAGCGTTTGTCGATAGACGTCTATGATGCCAGTAAACTGACGTTGGCCTCCCTTGGTGGCACTCTTTCCATCAGCAGAGAGGCGTGTCCGGGCGCTGGTGGAGGATCACATGAGAGGAGTGAGACGGATGGAAGGGAATGCGTACTAGTCAAGGGAATATACAAAAACTGCGGACGATGCGCCTGCGGCAGCACCGCTGGCAACATTACCTGTTTCAATGCCATTAAATTGGGTAAAATTCCTTACGGAAAAAGCCTCCAGGAACCCACCAAGGACCCAAAGCCCGTACCCTTCCGACTTTTTGTAGCCAAACCTCCTCTTGAATTCGTCCTTGAAAGCAAAGTTTAAGGCCTGCGTAGGGAAGTACCTCAAAATATTGGTACCATTCCCCCTCCAAACTAGCATGCTGAGCATGTCAAATTGGTCAATAGTAGAGATGTGACAGCGCACAGCTCATGAGTCCCTCTTCTGCAAAGGTCCTTTGAAAACAATCTATCATGCCACGATATGGAGAGCTCAAGCGGCCAGCCGCAATCATAGCACCCTGATTCTGTATCAGTAACTTCACGCGTTCGATTGGTGCGGCGACCGTCTTCGAGATAGCTGCAGCAGTACCTCCCATCAAGAAATCAACTGGTACCTCATTTAGTACAACGTAGTCGGACAACCAAGGAAACTGATTCACCTAGGAAGTCACTTGAACTCGACGCCATTTCCTTTCGACTACCAGCCATAGCTTATCAGAATGAGTGGGGATTTGGTGATACCTTGGAAGGACTCGCTGTATGCCCATCCTTTATGCAAAGACCATGTGAGGTCCAAAGGAATAACTCGGAAACAAGAACAGAGCCTTGCATGCCATTCGGCCTGAAGAGACCGAATCTTGAACCAAGACGCAGTTCATGTCTGGTGAGGTGTCGGCAGCGGCACATTGAGGCAGTGAAGAATTTCTCCGAGTTCGCCCGATGGTGCTATTAATGTCTGGCAGCGGCGTGGTCTACCTTTGTATGTCCCCAACATTGGCACTGATATACTCATGGCGGTGAACCATCACGAGTTCCCTGACATAGCGTTTGTTACCAATTCATCGGTCAGTCCCGTCACTGACGTCGCTTACTAGCCTCTGGTCGGACGTTTCCAAGCGACTCAAGAATTACATCAATAGAGGCTCAGGAACTAGGCCCATGGATCGGTGAACAGCCAATCGTAAAACCACAGCGACCCATGCCAACACGGTTGAGTGTACGTATAAACTGCTCGTTCCCAATCCCGCTGTAAGCCCATTGCATACACATCACGTGCACTCTGGTATATATCTCCACCGCGTAGATGTAGCATAGTCGCCCCTTGTCTTCGCCTCTCGTAGTCGCATATAGATCGTGGTCAAGTTCTGTCCTGCCCGATCCCTCAGTGTTCCCGCCATTAGCTATGGTGGGCTTCCACCTGCTCTTCATTCCACTTCCCTCGGCTTACCGGTACTGGCTAGTGAGTTGCGCGCCTATTTTGTGCTGGCCTATTCACGTCGACTTTTCTTTCGCTTTTCATTCATTCATTTTTCATTCATTCATAAACTTCAGGCTGTTAACAGCTTGATGATTGATCTTTTCATTAATCCACTTTCACTCTTGGTCATAACTATGTTTCCCTGTTGTGTATTCTTTACAGCTTCAATCATGGCAATTGTTGCACTGATCATGTCTGCTCCTACAATCCATTCAAGCAAATAACAATGTTCCACATTATGCCAGTACAGTTGAACCTCATAACTCATACCCCTTCAGAGACCTCTAGCTCACAACAGACTAAAAGTTACACCATGGCCTCAGTGAATAATATGTAGTATGACATTTTAACTCTCTATGTTCCCTGTAAGACATGCCTTGTTGGATTGACAGTTTGGCCACTAGAGTGACCAGACCAGGTATTGAAATGAAGTCCCTACTACTATTGCTAAGGACAGGGTCCTGTGGTGGAAGTGTTAGCTCTGATACTGAAACTGATTACTGATGGATACATGGCAACTCCAATAAAGAGGTCATCAGGCAAGTATGGATGGAACAGATCCT